>JASAMZ010005370.1:0-22965 GCA_030248115.1 Linhomoeus sp. GSCO2_2 | reverse complement strand
ATTTCAGATAAATTTCAGGAAAGTTCCCCCCACTGGGGGGTAAGGACAGGTGAATTTGTTCGCCCTAAAGAACACTGATGATGAACAGGCTGTGTATCTCAGATGACTTCGGGCCCTCTACTACACGAACAAATTCAGCGTGCTCTGTTCACGCGCACGGCGCTTATCACGTGCGCACAACGTACATGCGGAGTACGCTATCTACCACTATCAAAACGTGTGTGCTTCAGTGCCTGCCACCGCATCTCACACAACACAATGTCTGCACTCAGCGCAACGCGAGGGTGGCAGACCCCATGCTCTAACCCCCACTTTGACCGCTCAACCATGCACGCAAGCAGAGGGCTTCACATGCTAACGGAGCTTCTGGAGGTATTAACGTTGGTAAATGCACATTCTGCACTAATGCTGGGTAAGCGCTTTGCAGTACACACACAAACGACAAACAAAGAGACCCATAATTTGGTGAGAGTTGGGCACCCATATACAGAGCACGCTGAATTTGTTCGTGTAGTAGAGGGCCCGAAGTCATCTGAGATACACAGCCTGTTCATCATCAGTGTTCTTTAGGGCGAACAAATTCACCTGTCCTTACCCCCCAGTGGGGGGAACTTTCCTGAAATACACACCCTGTCCATGTCCACAGAGTGGACACTTTGGGGGGGGGGGGGGGGCGGGGGGTGGGGAGCGTAGAGCAGGTTTGTTGAGAGGCGACATAGACAGGTCTGCCTTGAAAGGATGCCCGTTGTAGGTGTGGGGACACAGACAGGTCTGGCAGCGGTCTCCACAGGAGGTTTGATGCGTGGACAGGTCTGGCCACGGGGAATGCGGCACCGACACGTGTGGAAAGTTTGACGTCGTCTACGAATTTCAGGTAAAATCAGGTAAACGAAACCTAAATCGCAAAACTAACACCAGATTCGTGTTCTGCGTCCTCGGAAACCCCGGAAACAACTGTCAACTCAATTTTGAAAACTCGGTCCCAGGACCCAAAATTTGACCCACCGGGCGCCGAAATCAGGCAAAGGGCAGCCCGAATCCCGAAATAAACACCGGATTCGTGTTCTGTGTCCTCGAAAACCCCAGAGACAACTGCAAACCTGATTTTCAGAATTTGACCCCGGGACCCGAAATTGACCAACCGGACGCTGAAATCGGCAAATGGCACCCCGAATCCCGAAACAAACACCGGATTCGTGTTCAGCGTCGTCGAAAACCGCAGAAACAACTGTAAACTCAATTTTGAAAATTTCGGCCTTGGACCCAAAAATTCGTGCTCGACAGGACTTTTGTCACCGCATATCTTTCTACTGGGGTGACCTAGAAAGCTAAACTGTTGCATGTCTATTCGCCTTATGGTAGGCTTGACCGGATCAGTTCGATTGGCGCTCCAGCCTGCACCACTAGAGCTCGGCCGTCTTGGGCCGAGCCCTGGATGCGGACTCGAAGCGACTTTTGCCACCCCATAACTTTTTAGTGAGACGACTTAGAAAGATGAAATGTTTTACACTTCAGTTCGCCCTATGGTGGTCTAGACCGGATCACTTCAATTGGCGCTCCAGCCCTGCACCCAAGCCGCCGCGAGCCAAGCCCAAACCGGCCCACCCCATAACTTTTTAGTGAAGACGACTTAAAAAGATGAAATGTTTTACACTAAACATCGCCCTATGGTTGTCTAGACCGGATCACTTCAATTGGCGCTCCAGCCTGCACCACTAGAGCTCGGCCGTCTTGAGCCAGCCCCCAGACCCGTACTCAACCGGACTTTTGCCACCGCGTAACTTTTTACTGGGGTGACTTAGAAAGATGAAATGTTTTACACATTTATTCACCCTATGGTGGTCTAGACCGGATCACTTCGATTGGCGCTCCAGCGTGCACCAAGTGAGATCGGCCGTCTTGAGAGGCGGGACCTTTGGCCGGACCTTTGCCGCGCTCGGGGGTAGAGGAGTCCTTTCCCCGGGGCTGACCGGATCCTCGCGCCGCCCGAGCTCGGCCGGCTTGAGTCGGACTTGGAGTTTCGGATTTTTTTATCGGGGCCTACGACCGCAATACTCAACCGATCTTTACGATATTTTAACACAAAAGTTCCTACTACTAGGCGATTCTAACGAGCCATCAACCACTCTCCTAGCTAGTACCGTTCGCGAGAACGAGGCCGAAAACATGGCAATCAGTACAAGATTGATTAATTTTTCGACAGTTTTCATTTAATATCTCAGGAACCACTCAACCGATCGGGCTAAAATTTTAGCACACTACTTCTTGTTACTATGAACATCTATGCTGAAAATTTCAGCCCGATCGGTTAAGTCTACCTATATGACGTAGTACTAACCCCTAGTCCCCGGGGGCGCACCGGCCCCCGGCCTAAAAATTTGGGTTGAGCGCTGACGCGCTCAACCCGATAGTTGAAGGGCAGATTAGAGTCATATTCAACTATGCAATGTGAAATATGCAATATTCAATATGCAACATTGGGTAGTTGCATATCGAATGTTGCATATTGCATATGCAAAGTTGCGTATATGCAACTTTTCAAGATCTTCATCAAGGTTTCTTAGGGATTCTTGAGTATTGAATGTTGCGTATTGTATATTGTGTATTGAATAGTTGCATATCAATGTTGCATATGTTGCATATGTTGCATAATTCTGTGTAAATGTTGCATAATTCACTTCAGAAGTTGCATATTTTAGTCAACGGATGGACGCGGATACGCAATCACGGTACATTTCCATCAGGATATGCAACATATGCAACATTGATATGCAACTATTCAATATGCAATGTGCAATATGCAATTGGTCAGGAAGTGCCGTCGCGGGAGCTCTCCTTGTTAGGAGTGGTGGAAGTGCTGGACAGCTCCCGCGACGGCACTTCCTGACCAACTTTGGCGAACTGTAACTTTCGCGTCGTTTAAGTTACAGTGTCGGTCTTTGCGGCATATGGAAGCTCATTTTCTTTTGCATTTAACGGTGTAAGTCGCCTAAAAATGTCCCTCCTGTTGCAAGAGTTATAGACTTTCCAGTGGGGCACTATCAGGAAATTTAGGACACCCTGTAACTCGTAGAGTTTGCAGTGAAATCAAACCATTTTGTAACACATGTAATGGTATAGTTTTGTGTCTATCGTGTGCAAGTTGCGTTCGTCTAGGTTAACTCACGCAAAAGTTATTAAGATTTCCGATTTGATAGATTAAAAAAAACACCCGGTACTATGGATCCTCCAATTATTTTTGGATTCTAAATTCTTATATATCGATCGAGTGGATCTCTAAAGTAGAATAAAGCCGGCATATATGTACAGCAGGGCTTATGATCAGGCTGCAGCTCAAGCTCAACACCGTGATGGCGCGAATGGCCAGTTAACACAAATATTTGTGGTAAATTTGTAACAACAAAAAAATGTGATGAAGCAATCATACTGCCTTACGTGCGAGTCGCAGCAAACATTGTGGAACACTATGCAACTGTCTGTTTAGTTATCGCAACGAGATATCTAGGATACACGTGCGTACTAGGAAGTCACCCATTTCAACACAACATTCACGGTTGGAAGGACACGACGTTGTGCCGTCCTATGAAGACCTGCTTTGTTTAATCGATACACAAAGGCATGACTGCCGAAAGGACAGACTAGTGTCTATATACTGCCTTGTTTTGTATCATGCTGCATCTGTTGCGTCTTGTATCAAGGCAAAGAATCTGCAGTGTTTTGGTGCACCAATTGCTGGTAGCTGCTCTATTCGTTGCAGTACCTCCGCAGTGGAAAGATTACTACTAGGTTGGACAGAAAACACTAGCCAACATATTTCAACAACGAGTGGGAATCTATAAGCAGACGGAGCAATGTGACCTTAGTGAGATATACTTTGAGTGCTTGAAACAAAGCTATACATCTTACCATTTGGCTTCACTTTCTCTCATACGCAAAAGACGTGCAGTGTGCTGCACGTTCCTTGTGCCCAAACAAGCGACTGTCTTCTGCTTACTTCTAGGCCGATTCTGCTTCCACCCATGCGCAACATTTGTACAGTGTGCTGCACATTCCTTGTGTCCCAACAAGCGACTGTCTTCTGCTTACTCCTGGGGAAATTCTGCTTCCACCCATGCGCAACATTTGTACAGTATGCTGCACATTCCTTGTGCCCAAACAAGCGACTGTCTTCTGCTTACTCCTAGGGAAATTCTGGTTCCACCCATGCGCAACATTTGTACAGTATGCTGCACATTCCTTGTGTCCTAACAAGCGACTGACTGGCTTAAGCTTAGGTTCACCTTCATCTGCGATGATCTTTGCGCTTGCTTGAGCGTAATGTAGGCTTATGCTTACCGCAATCAAAGAGCATCAAATTGGTTATACATAAGGATAGGACCGGCTTTCTTCACCAGTGTGATGGGCATCATTACTATCGAACTGTGTTCTGCAATACATCGAAACCGGCATTGTGCAGCTCTGGAGGGCAATACTTCCAGCGACCTTGAAAAACTAGCAGCCAGTGTTTCAGTAGATTCTTCTGAAGCCGGTTCTTCGGCACAAATTTGGCAGGACCATAATCGCACCAGTGAGCGAACGCCATTTCACAAAGCTGAACTGTCAGACAACGGAACTCAAATGATCTCTACTCGCTCAGCCCTCCCCTGGTGACGTCTGGTTGTCTTGCCAGATACTATGTAAAGGATAACCCAACGTGCAAACTGCATGTGGATGTCTCTGCGTTTATTTTATCTCTCATGATCGGTTTATCGTAATTATGTCGCAATTATCTACAAGCGATGAGGTTTACTATCCCCCATATAAACAACCCCTCGTTTGAATTGCTCACGCTTATCTGCCGTGGGCATGACCTTCTGACCAAAAGCGGTGCAACGTAGATGTAGACTTTACGAGATGAGCGACGAATAATTATTGTCGATGTAAAATGTATAGATAGTCGTGCGTAATTTCTGTTTCTGCAGTTTATTTCTTGCATATTTTTTACCTGCGGCAAAATACGGTAGTACGTTTGTTTGAATAAGCACAGTAAATTATACACCGAAAACGTGAAAAAGTTGCGCATTTCAGATTGCTTTCGCATCTCCACCGTGGTGTACGTTTAACGGTTCCGTCCTGCGTAAAACTTGGTTCGTCGTAAAAGCCAACTCGGTTGTAACAAATATGTGCACCAACAACAGACGTTTTATAACAGCAATTCTAAGAAACGAAATATGTGTGCAAACGCTACATGTGTCGCACATGCAAATTCGACCCCAATTCAATTCGGCGTCCGGTCGATGGCGAATTCCGATTCATATTCGATGTTTGATTGATTAGAGAAAGAGAAATCTGTCTCAATCGGTGAAGAAGCGGAATTGAATTCTTCCAACTATGGAAACGGCTTCGTCGGCGCCCTCTTCGGTGGCGCAGCAGCAGCAGCCTCCGCCGGCGAGTGACTACGCCGTATCAACGACTGCCGCCGCTGCCTCTTCAAATCCCTACCAGCAACAGCATACGATGGTAGTCCAGCAGAATGGATTGCCGCCACAGCAACAAATGAGCGCGGAGTCCCACCAAGGTGGAATCGGATGAGATTTGTGGGCTAATATTAATTTGAAATTTTACAAAATTGTCGATATTTTAGGCCCTCCTCCCCAGGCGCAGGCGGTCTACTACCAGGCGCCTGCGCCGCAGCAGGGGCCCCCTCCACCTCAGCCGCAGAGCACGAACCCCTACGCCCCTCCACAGCAGTACTACGCCTATGCGCCACCACCCGCCGGCGCCCCTCAGCAGCCCCAGGGGGTCTATCAAGTCTACCAGGGGACCCCCTACGCGCAGGGAGGTCCACCCACTCAGCAGGTGGTGGTGGCTCCATCGGCGCCGCAGCAGGGGGTCCAACAGGCACCGCAACAGCAGCCCACGCAGTACTACGTGGCGGCGCCTCCTCAGCCAGTGGGGGTGGCCAGACCCCCCGCGGTGAGCGCAGCAGTGGTCGCCCAGCAGGCGCCGCAGCAGCAGCCTTCGCCCCAGCCCACGGACCTGCACAGCGTCGAGAGGGTGGGAATGTTTAGATTACTAGTAATCACGATTTGTTGAAGTTTGATTAACTTCTGACACTCTAGGCGATCATCAGCATGGAGCAGCGAGGACTGACGACCGACCCTCGCTACCAGCAAATGCAGGTCCTGGCCCAGAGAATGAGGGGCGGACCCGGGGGCCCTGGGACGCCCACTGGTGCGTGAGAACTGAACTGGGTGTGCGTGGGATCTACATTCTGGCGCACAAATGGCAGGCTACGCCGCCCAAGAGGGCGGCCCACCCCAGGGCCCGTCGCAGCCCTCACAGATGGTTCTTCAGCCACAGCAGCAGATGTCGTCGTCACAGATGTCAGCGGCTGCAGATGACGGCAGAATGACAGAGGCGGACCTGAGCAGACTGAGGGCCCAGGTGTCCGTGTACCGACTGCTGGCCAGACAGTTGCCAGTCCCGCAGGAGATGACAGACGCCGCTGAGGGTACGGTAACCAGTGGCTATGGTATGGTGGTCTGGTCTGAGTAGAATGGAGTTCCGTGATGCGTCGCAAGATGATGTGTATCGCCGCGTTGAAGTGTGGCGAATATTCGCACCAGTAGTCTCCAGCAACAGTTTACAGTTACCATGTGTTCCAAAGTATTTATCCTACAAACTAAATGTAGTAATGTAAATCCCATTCTTGCAGGCAAGCCGGTCAAGCCCACCACCCTTCTGCCCCCTCCCTTCTCCTGTCCCAGCACCGACCCAGAAACGGGCGTTGAATTGCCCTACAACCTGTTGAATGTACTCAGTTTGCACCAGCAGCGCGCCAACAGAATCACCACTCTACCCAAGCCCCCTGGGATAGACCCAGTGCAAGTTCTGAAGGAGCGCGAATTCAGGTGTGTCTGTGGGCTTTTGTGTAGAATGTGGCGTTCTGGTGTAATTTGGCTGTGCCCATTCAGAATCCAAAACCGAATATCGGCCAGAATCAAGGAGCTGGAGAGTTTCCCAGTGGATGAGCTACCTGAGAATATGCGAATTTCGGCGGAGATCGAGCTGAGGTCGCTGAGACTACTCAACTTCCAGAAACAGGTGGATTGCAATGTGAAGAAGTGCAACAAGTGACGCGTATACCGTAATTGGTCACAGAAGAACAGAGGTTTTCCAGTCACTTTCGTTACAAGCGATGTGAAGTTTGTTTAGTATGATTTGTCACTAGCAACGATGTCATTGAAACTGACAGATTGACAATCGTTGGCAAAACAAATGACAATTGGCAGTCACTGACGAAAATAACAATACCCAACTGACAGAGACTGGCAATTTGTCATTGCTGGCTTCTTCCAGCTGCGTCGCGAGATCGTCTCAAGCATGAAGCGCGACACCACTCTGGAGACGGCGCTGAATCCCAACGCGTATCGACGAGTCAAGAAGCAGAGTCTAAGAGAGGCCAGGGTCACCGAGCGTCTCGAGAGACAGCACAAACAGGAACTGGAGAGACAGAGGAGACAGAAGCACATGGTGAGCGCTGAGCAGAGGTTGTTTTGATTGACTATTTGCTTCAGTTGGGCTTGAAGTTCCTCTGTCCCTCCCTCTCTCTCTCCCTCCATGCCTCCCTCCCTCCCTCCCTCCCTCCCTCCTTGCCTCCCTCCCTCCATGCCTCCCTCCCTCCCTCTCTCTCCCTCCATGCCTCCCTCCCTTCCTCCCTCCCTCCCTCCCTCCCTCCCTCCCTCCCTCCCTCCCTCCATGCCTCCCTCCCTCCCTCCCTCCCTCCCTCCCTCCCTCTCTCTCCCTCCATGCCTCCCTCCCTCCCCCCCCCCCCACCCTCCCTACCTCCTTCCCCCAACCCCCACCCTCCCTCTCTCCCCATCCCTCCCCCTCCCTCCCAGTCCCTCCTTCCCTCCATCACTTCCTCCCTCTCTCTTCAGGAGTTCCTGACGGCGATCCTGGCGCACGCGAGGGACTTCAAGGAGTTTCACCGTTCCAATCAGCTGAAGTTGTCCAAGATCAAGAAGGCGGTGGTCACCTACCACGCGAACACGGAGAAGGAGAGGAAGAAGGAGGAGGAGAGGAGGGAGAGGGAGAGGATGCAGAAGCTGATGCAGGAGGACGAGGAGGGATACAGGCAGCTTCTGGACAAGAAGAAGGATAGAAGGCTGGTCTACTTGTTGGAGCAGACTGACGAGTACATCAAGAATCTCACAGGTGAGTGCGACTGGGAAGTGTGGTGGAGCCGACGATAGAATGAGGACGACTGTCTCATTGTCAGGTCTGGTGAAGGCCCATCAGCAGACGGAGAAGACCAAGAAGAAGATGGAGAAGAAGGCACAGAAGGAGAAGCTGGTGAGCTGCGCCTGATATTTGACAGTGCAAGCTATCACATCTGACGCTTCGTCTTCGAGACCTCACGTGGAGATTGTTCAGGCATCACTACAATTGCACACGTTGCACTTTCAGAAGGAGGAGAAGAAGCGGGCGGCCGAGGCCCTGGGGTCAGCAGCCTCTGTCAACAGAAGCGGCGAGGGCACCCCTCTGAGAGACGAGGAGGCGTCGCAGGGTCCCGTGGATCTCTCTGTCAAGGTGCGGGACATGAACTCGGGCAAGGTGATCAGCGGTGCAGAGGCCCCCAAGGAACACCAGCTGGAGGCTTGGCTCGAGTTGCATCCTGGGTGAGAAGGGAAGCGTGCGTATAAGCGCCAACCTGGCAGGGAAGAGGGGAAGGGGGGGGGGGGGGGGGCGGGGGGAAAATATGGGCAAGTGTGCAGAATATTTCGTTAATTGGCAAGAATGTGTCAAAATGGCTTAGATCTGACTAAAGCGGCTAAAACGTAGCACCGTATGCATAATTTTTGCATTTGTTAGCGCCACAGGCAGTAAATCTCTCGGGGTTTTTCAGTGGGTAGGGTTACAGGGGGGGGGGGGGGGGTTAGAGGAAGGCTTACCCCCCCCCCCCCATATGTTTTGAAATGTATGAAAGATTGGTGAATGGTTGATCGACTGATTATCAATTTTCACCCACCCCATCGATCCAATTGTCCAGATTCGAGGTGGTGTCCCGCGATCGTCATGGCGGTGACGGCGAGGAGGGAGGAGACGACGACGACGAAGAGGGTGAGGAGGAAGACAGCTCCTCCAGTGACGAAGAGGACGAGGAGGGAGGGGAGGGAGAGGGCAAGGTTGCAAAGGAAGGGAGGGACGAGGAGGTAGCCGGAGGGGAGGGGGAGAAAGAGGACCTCCCGGAGGACGAGGAGGAGAGGAACAAGGCCATCATCAAGGTCTGTGGGATGGGATGCGTATGATCGATCTGTCGTCATTCGATGAATCAATCAAGGAATCGATTCATAATCGATATGTGGCCATCGTTGCAGAAGGCGCAGATGGAGGAGGACGAGTACTCGAAGAAGAGCAGCGAGGAGGCCGAGGCCCAGTCTTATTACCTGACGGCCCATAGGATCCAAGAGGTCGTCTCCAAGCAGCCTTCCACACTGGTCAACGGAGAACTGAAACACTACCAGGTGGGACGGATACTGTACTGGTCCCTGGAGTGGTAAAGCGCCTGATTATTTTTCCCACTTTGCAGTTGCAAGGACTCCAGTGGCTCGTCTCCCTCTACAACAACAACCTGAACGGCATTCTCGCAGACGAGATGGGTACGGTAGTTTTTTTACCGGTCTGGATTCTTTCACCTGTCTATCCCTTGCAAATTGCCACAAATTGTACAGGTCTGGGCAAGACCATCCAGACCATAGGGCTGATCTGCTACCTGATGGAGCACAAGAAGCTGGGCGGTCCTTTCTTGATCATCGTCCCTCTGTCGTAAGTCATGCATGGGAGGCTGTGTGTTTCCTTGACGCTGCTTTTGCTGACGCGCGTCTCCTCAATCCAGCACCATCTCCAATTGGACCATCGAGTTCCAGAAGTGGTCGCCCCACATCGTCTGCGTCGCCTACAAGGGCGGCCCCACCCAGCGGCGATCCCTGTCCAGCCTGGTGGGCAATAGGCCATCCCTTTTCTCACTAAATCCCGGGCGAATTCAATCTTGATGCAGATCCGCAAGGGCCAGTTCAACGTGGTGCTGACCACGTACGACTACGTGATGCGCGACAAGGCGGTGTTGTCTAAGCCCAAGTGGAAGTACATGATCATAGACGAAGGGCACAGAATGAAGAACCACCACTGCAAGCTGACCAGAGACCTCAACACCTACTACAGCGCCTCTCACAGGCTCCTGCTGACTGGGACCCCACTGCAGGTGAGTGGGTGGGAGGACTATGAGCTACATACAGTGGGAGTGGCAGTAGTTGATAAGAGTGGGAGTATATAGATGGGGAGAGTAGAGAGTGAAAGAGTTTTATTTAGAGGTGTAGAAGAAATTTTTTAACCAAGTTTTTGTTGAAATATTTTTCCAGGTGCTTCATGTACCAGAGCCTATCGTGCGGTGCTACAGTGTGGCATGTTATGCAAACATGCTACCACTGCACTCCACACAGAGTGTCGGAGTAGTTCTAGGGGTCTACAGAAGCATTTCAGGCAAACTTGTGAAATATTCTGCTACCACTATGGTGACTTGGGTCCACAACACTAAATGAAACTGGTTTTCAATTGAACAGTTGATGGACGCTGACTTCTTAAAATATTTTTTCAAAACAAGATACTCGAAAAAAACTTCCCATCTCTGGTTGCGTTGCGTTTGAGCAACTCGCATTCTCCTCCTATCTATTTCCAGAACAAGCTGCCGGAGCTGTGGGCTCTGCTGAACTTCCTGCTGCCGTCGATCTTCCAGTCGTGTGCGAACTTCGACAGCTGGTTCAACGCCCCCTTCGCCACCACTGGGGAGAGGGTGGAGATCAACCAGGAGGAGACCATGCTCATCATCAGGAGACTACACAAGGTCTTGAGACCCTTCCTCCTGAGGAGAATGAAGAAGGAGGTCGAAGCACAGCTGCCCGACAAGGTCTGTGTGGTTGGAAGAAAATATTGTGTGAAAGGTTGGATAATCGATTTTCGATCGATTTTGTGTTGCTTTCAGACGGAGTACGTGATCAAGTGCGACATGACTGCCCTGCAGAAGGTCCTCTACAAGCACATGCAGCAGGGCGTTCTCATCGAGAATAGGAACGTAAGGCGTTTGTTTAGTATGGAGATCCTTGATTTGATCTACTTTCTGTGCCCTGTTTAGAAAGCCACAGCTCTGATGAACACGGTCATGCACCTGAGAAAGCTGTGCAACCACCCCTTCCTCTTTGACGAGGTCGAGGAGACCTGCAGACGGGCCTGGAGACTCGACAACATCACTGGGTCTGTGGGGGAATGAAGAGAAAGAATTGAGCCTTCTAAATGGAATTAGTGACTTTAGGAAGGAGCTGTACCGCGTGAGTGGCAAGTTCGAGCTTCTGGACCGCATACTTCCCAAGCTGAAGGCGGCCGGCCACAAGATACTCATGTTCTGCCAGATGACACAACTCATGTCCATCATGGAGGACTACCTGAAGTACAGAGGTCAGTGACTCACCACCCTCCCAGTCCCTCCCTCCATCCCTCCCTCCCCCCCCCCTCCCTCCCCCTCCCCGCCCCCCGTATATAATTCCTAATGCACTGCAGACTTCAAGTACCTTCGCCTGGACGGGGCGACGAAGACGGAGGAGAGGGGAGAGCTGATCAAGGAGTTCAACGGCGAGGACTCTCCCTACTTCCTCTTCCTGCTATCCACCAGGGCTGGGGGACTCGGCCTCAACCTACAGTCGGCCGACACCGTTCTCATCTTCGACTCCGACTGGAATCCACATCAGGTGGCCTACAAAAGATTTTGTACTGTCTTGTCATTCGCATGCGTGTGAGGGGGGCCTCCACCCCAATGCTGTACTGTCCTCCCCCCCCCCCCAAGCCCCGTTTGACTCCCCTTCCCCTCCTGCCTTCAGTAGATTGCACCCCCCCCCCCCTTCACTCGAGGGGACCGTCTGCCCCCCCCCCCGGCAGGTTGCATGTTACACGTTTAGTTATTCAGGTGCTGACCTTTGTATAGAATGATCAGTGCGCCTTTCATTGGCTTCTGGCTTATCTTGCCATCCTCCTACCCCATTCTCTCTCCCCTCTCTGCAGGACCTGCAAGCCCAGGACCGGGCCCACCGAATCGGGCAGACCCGTGAAGTGCGGGTGCTCCGACTTCTGACCGTCAATTCCATCGAGGAGCGCATTCTGGCCGCCGCTCGATACAAACTGAACGTCGACTCCAAAGTGATCCAGGCCGGCCTCTTCGACCAGAAGTCCACCGGCAACGAACGCAAGAAGTTCCTGCAGGTATGGAGAGCGAAGGGGAAGAAAATTATATCCCGGGCGAATACAATCTTGCCGTTTTCATGACGCGTTTGTGCAAGCTGCGCGCGATGTATTATAGCGCCTAGATTCGCATGGTTCATCTTTGCCAACGTCTAGCGCCGATATGTTGCGATGAGATCCCGGGCGACGCCAATGTTGCCTTCAGGATATTCTACTGGCTGAGACGGAGGAGAACGACGACGACTACGACGTTCCGGACGACGAGACAGTCAACCAGATGATCGCCAGATCTGAGGAGGAGTTCGACAAATTTCAGGTTGGGTGTTTGACGCGGAATTGGAGTACTGTAGTTCGAGAATGAGTTAGAGAAGGTAAAATACTGTTGCTTTCAGCGCATGGACATGGACCGTAGAAGGCAGGAGGCAGGGGAGTACAATAGGAAGTCGCGTCTGCTGGAGGAGAGCGAAGTGCCCGCCGACTACCTGCACGCCAAGGACAAGGACGTGGGTGGAATTTAGAGATTTTTGAAATTTGCGACACAAACAATTTCATTCTGTTGGTGACACTGGGTGGTTGCAGTGCTTGTCACTGAGTCGCTGTCGTCAACAACACTGGGATGCTAAGTGGCGCGAATGCCCACTGCATTCCATCCAATTCATTTTCATCCCATCTATGGATTACTCTAACCCAATCAGCACAACCACTTCAGGCGTCAGAGCTGATGGCCAGTTCCTGGTTCTCAGTCCCTGGTGTGGGCTCAGCAGCAGGAGCGGAAGAGGGCACTCCAGGGTCAGGCAGAAGGAATCGGCGGGACGTCAGCTATGCGGACGACTTGCTCTCTGACAGGGAGTGGCTGAAGAAGTACGCCGACGACGACGTCGGAGACGAGATACTGTCAGACGACCAGGTTTGAGGATTGCATTGGATGTGGCGACTGATGTAATCCAGAGTTGCGCTGCGCGTGCCCGTCCCTCTAGACCCTGTATCCTTCGTAGAAGTAACAGTAAACTGGAACAAAGCAACCTGCCCTGCCAGCCGAGACAAACGCAAAGTGCCCCGGCTTGTAACCAATTGTCAAACAATTTGTCCACAGTTCCATGAGGCAATTGTAGATATTTTCCAATTTGTACTGTACCAACCCGATCTGACTTTCCAACCCATTCCCTCCTCTCTCCAGGACGAGGAAGGAGGTTCCTCTTCTCGAGGCAAGAAGGGCAAGAGAGGCGGAGGGGGAGGTTCTAGCAGTCGCAAGAGTTCCAAGGTCAAAGGGGGAAGCAAGAGGGGAGCTGCGGTAATTGACGATGACAGTGATCAAGAGACAGTTCTGGCCAAGCAGCAGAGGAAGCCCATGGATTCGAAGCAGAGGCAGGTGTGCCAATCCGCCCTGGAGCTCCTGCTCAAGTACCAGGACAGGTGAGTGGGTACTGTAGTATACTGTAGTGTGAGTGTTGTGGAATGGAGATTGGTTGCTGTACGTGGAATGGCGACGAGGTTTCTCTGGTTAGCGCTTCACAGAATCTTCTGAAGCGCTTGCCTACCACTGTACGTGGGTTTGGCACACCATCGAGCGCCGTATTCAGCTTGCAACCGATATTCGTACCGGGCAACGAAACGCTTGTTAGCTAACATCAGCAGCTGACCATGACTGAATCTTCTCTTCTCAGCGAGGGCCGTGTGCTGAGCGAGCCCTTCTACCAGTTGCCCTCTCGGCGGGAGCTGCCCGACTACTACGAGGTCATCGAGAGACCCATGGACTTCAGGAAGATCAAGGTGGGTGGGAGAGAGCATGCATGGTCTGTTGTGTGCTCTGAGCACACACATCTGGGACTCAGTTCTCCTCCCTTTTCCCATTCAAATGGCACTGGGAAGTTTCTCAGTGGTGTCAGTGTGTCGCCCTCTGAAGCTCAGATGGTCCAGTGGTGTCTTCCACGTGCAGCGAAGTGAGTCAGTGTGTCAGTGTCTGTCTTGTTGCAGCGCCGCCTGCGCGACGACAACTACTCCACCGCAGAAGACATGGAGCGCGACGTGGTTCTGCTGTGCGAGAACGCGCGCAGATACAACCAGGACGAGTCCATGATCCACCAGGACTCCAAGATCATACAGAACGTCTGGAAGCACCTCAGGAGTGGACTGGAGGCCAAGCTGCTGCCACCACCTGCAGCCACCACTGCCACTGAACCCCCACAGTCTGTGAAGGAGGAGGAAGAGGAGGAGGGGGAGTTGGTGCTGCGGCAGAGTCAGACTCAGATGACGACCACAACTCCCCCCAAGGTGGAGAAGCAGGAAGAGCACTCCTCGAGCAGCGAGCTCTCCACCTCCAGGCCCCCCTCGGAGATGAAGGTTGAAAAGTGGGATTGACAATATTTTCAGTTCACACGTGATCAGAGTCATTCCATTCGGCAGGAGGCGCCGGGAGGCAGCGGCGGCCGGCGCAAGAAGGCCCCTCCCACCAAGCGGCCCAAGTTGAGCGCCTCCGAAGACCCGGAGGAGGCCAGCAGTCGCCATGGAGCCGCCTCAGCCACCCCTCCACCCACAGTCCCTGAAGCTGCCAGTGGAGAGACCCCTGAGAAGCCACTGTACTCTCCACCACCCCCTCCAGTGGAGGAGAAGGAGGAGGGGGAGATGGACGACGACGACGATGATGATGAACAGGAGGAGGGTCAAGTGCCCCATGAGAGCATGGGCGAAGGCAATTGAGTGAAATCGCGAGAAAATTGCGAAAAATCGATTGATTTCGTTCGATGTCGTCATAGGTCTGTTCTCGTATGATGACCAATGTGTTTGAATTTGTCTCGGACTTCCTTTGTGACTTTCACTGTCTGGGACGCAGCTTTGTTCTTTGTCGAGTAATCAATGGCGACCTTTGCTCTATTAGCCGCACGAGTGTTCATTGGATCTGCGCCGACTGTCGTCTCTATCCTCTGCTCTAAACTGTTGGTATCGTGTTTGTGGCCGCATTGTTATGTCCGTGTGACGTTTCGTCAAACTTGTGGGCTGTTGCTTTCGTCACATGTGGGTCGTCGAATGTTCGATTTCACAAACAATACAACGTTTGTACAGGAAGGGACTGTGGTTAGTCAGGTCTATGGGCAGACGAAATCTCCCTGAGAATTAGTCGACTACATCGGACTCACACAGCCGAAGCTAGAGCGTTGATTCGAGAAGCCGTTGGGTCTTCTTTTGGACTGCTGTCTCCGTCTTGCTGCTCTGTTGCCAACACCCGATGGAGGTTGGTAGTGATATTCAGTGTCATGTTGTGAATAACAACAACTTTGTGCAATAGACGTTTTGAGACGTGGATCGACCGCGAGGCTTCTTGGCACTTTGTGGTGAACTGCATCGTACCGCAACCAAACGATTATTTCCAGTCGGCCAATTGCACACTCTCAAATGGGACCACCTGGTTGCTCCGGTGGCACAGCGGCGCCGGCATTGAACTCTACCTGGTCGACGCCATCCCACGCATTCTTGAAATCCCGCTTGAGTTTGGTTTTCGTGTGGTTTCGCCCAAAGGAGTGACGGAGAATTTTGTTTCTGAAGCGTGGACGTATACCTTTGACAAGACGAAGGGCAACACGCTGTACGAAGCCAGCGACATTTTCAAGGGAAAGGCACATCCGTCTGAATTTGTTCGCCAAGACAGGAGTCTGCACATCCAGTGCTGGATGCGTTTTCCATCAGCCATGGAGTTCTGTGGAAACGCGCTTCTAGATAGTATGGCGCAACTGGAATCCAGTGGAGACTTGAGTGACTTCACCATCGTCTCCCCCAGTGGACTTGAGCGCAAGGTTATCTGATCTCATTCTCCAAGTTGGCCGTTGAATGAACTGTCCGCGACGTAAATTGCTGCATGAACCCAACTGTTTTGATGCAGTGGAGATCGTTCCGTCACAGTCGAGGATTGTCTCCATGCTAAGCCAGAAAATTTCAGGTGCATCGGCTGCTCCTGATGTCGTCTTCGCCCGTGTTCGTTGCCATTAGTGATGGCAACCCGAAACTGGGTAAGTACTTACCCAGTTTTACCCAGTTTATTTTAACTGGGTACACCCAGTTTTACTTACCCAGTTTTAGATTCGCCAAAATTGGCCGTACCCAGTTTTACTTACCCAGAAATTGCTAAAATAAACTGGGTACTCAGTTTTACCCAGTTTTAAATACTGGGTAAAAACTGGGTAAATTTACTTTTACTTACCCAGTTTTATCGAAAACTGGGTATACTTACCTGTACTTACCCAGTTTCGAAATTTTGGAAATTGCCATCACCAGTTGCCATGCTGCAGTCAGAGAGAGAGGAGGCCAAGACGGGCCGATTGCTGATAGAAGACAGCAGTGACGTGGCCATCAATGGCATGATCAAGTTCATCTACTCTGGCCTCATCCCAGAGGAATGTCTGAACAGTGGGGAGGACTTGGTACGCCTGTTCGTCTTGGCCGACAAGTGGGTTACGCTCTCCTGTTGACTTGAAATCGCCTAAATTCTTCATTTAATACCGATTTGAGGTACCAAATCTCGGCGCTGCGCCGTCTCTGTGAAGTGGAGCTGTCGAAGCGGCTGACGGACGAGATATTCTTCTCAGTGGTGGAGTTGCTCGACCTGCACGACGACCTGACCACTCTGAGTGGTGTTGCCAAGAAGTTCTCGGCCTCCAACGTCCAGAGACTGAATGAGAAGGGCGTTGTCAAGGCAGTGATGGCCAAGTACACGGAATTCGCCTGCAGCGCTACGTGCGAAGAGATGGTCGTGCGATCGCCACAGTGACTATTGCTAGACAGTTTCGCGTTTGCTGGTTTTGGTTGGCGCTTGACAGCATGTGTCGTGTGTCGATTCCATATTGCTCCGCTAAACATGACGTTAATTGAGGAGTCGTCGCTGGGAATTTTATACCTGGCGGTGTGCAATACAGGGATACATAGGTACCTAACAAACTACATTGCAAGTGAACGGATCCAGCGACAACTCCGCTCGCTTCAGCACTTCCGCTATTTAGTCGGCAGTCATTAGGTCATTAACGTCTCATTTTCTTCCTGCACCGTTGGCAGAGCGATTCACGCTTCAGTTTCGTATGAGCGCAACAAGCAGGACAAACGAGGTCCCTGCGGAGTGCATAGAAAGGTGTCTGCAGTACAGTAGGCGCTGATTGCGACGAAAACACTGCCGTGGAACAATATCCTAGCTCTAATTAATTCGCACCGTCAGGTACAGCTGCCTCGCTTGCCCAACACTAGCAACCGGCAACTCCCCTGCGCACTTTCCTGGCTTCAGACCCCTAAAACTACTCACTGCAGAGCTACAATACACCGGTGCTGCTAAGTATATGTGAAAACCCTCGATTTCCTTCATACCTTTGAGCTTGGTACCGAAGCGATACACATCTCAATGTACATCGTGGCCGTCGCTCAGTATGCGCTGGACGCTGTGTCGCTCCTCAGCGCCCCTTTCTACATATGGGTTCTCTACTCGATTGTCAAAGGCAAAGTGTTCTCACCATCATTTGGAGCTCTCTCCGTCTCACTTGGCACGGCGGACATTTTGGTGGCCGTCGCCGGTCGACTGTTACACGTCTTTCCCACCAGAAACTGGTTTAGGTCTGCTTTGACAACAATCATTAGAGAACATACAGTACGCCTGGTGTTTTCCCTTCAATATAGCCTTTCTTATGTAGGTCGTTCTACCTAATGCCGACACATTGGGTGGCCATGGCGCTGGAGCAATACGTTCTTTTGTTGTTCGTTTAGTTACGTATTGTTGGCTCCCTATAAAGAAAATATGAAATTTAAGCCGTTTGATATTGTCGAAATTTGGGAATTTTGACAATACCCTTGAAAATATCCCTAATTTCGCTAATTATAAAATCTGAAACTATTTGATCAACACTTGGCAGACTATGCTGACGCATCCGTGAAAGAAATTTGAAATTTAAGTATTTTATGAAATAGTCAAAATTTGAGAGATTCTGACGAATTCCTTAAAAATATCCTAAATTTAGTAATCTATTCGCTCGAAACTATTTGCTAAATGCTTGGCAGACTATGGTCGATACATCCGTGCAAGAAAGTTTGAAATTTAAGCTGTTTGAATTTGTCAAAATTTGAGAATTTTGACAAAAACCTTGAAAATCCCCTAATTTCGTTAATTATAAAATCTGAAACCTATTTTCAAAAATACTTGGCAGACTATGCTCGATACATACGTGCAAAGAAGTTTTGAAATTTAAGGGCTTTGTGAATTTGTAGAAACTGTAAATTTTGACAAAACCCTTGAAAATATTCCTAATTTCGTTAATTATTAATCTCTCTTTGAAACTATTTGCTAAATACTTGGCGGACTATGCTCGATACATCCGTGCAAAGAAGTTTTGAAATTTAAGGTGTTTGAAATTGTCAAAATTTAGGAATTTGACAAAACCCTTAAAATCTGCTTAATTTGCGTCGAATTCTAAAATCCGAAACTATGTCCGCAAATTCATCGCGTCTTATGCCCTTTCCATTTTAGAAAGTTTTTGCCGATACGGCTTGTAAATAAAAGTGTCATTTTTGGCATTTTCATATTTCAATTGTAAATATCTCGAAATAGCGAAATTAGCAACAGAAACGGACAACGGCACGTTACTCAGCGCATTCGACTCCATTGAGTCACACTCACCGTCCTGTTTAGTTTTGTGACACACACGGACACACACAAACAAACACACACAAACACACACACACAGACCCACGAACAAACAATAGCGTCCGTATATATGTTGCACCCACTTTCCGCAATCCAGCCAGATTGCGCAATCTGAGGTTACCCTCCAGACTACGCAATATGGCGCGTTCTGGAGGGCGGACCCTCCAAACCGCGCAATCTATTCCTGGCATGGCACAGCAGGCCTGAGCAGGAGGTGAATTAGATGGAGGAGTGTTTATCCCACTTACAGTTTGCACTAAAACTCTGTCGACGTCGCGCCTGGCGGGTCGAAAACTGAGGCTTAACACGACCACCAACTTCAGGGCGCGCCCCGCGCGCCCTGATGTGGGTCACCGGTCGCGTTAAGCCTAAGCTTCAACCCGCCAGACTGCAACACCGACTAGACTCTTGTGATCCGTCTCTGGGCGCAGGGCGAGCCTAAGCATAGCCTGATATGGAAGGGAACGACTTCCTGGTAAAAGAATTAAACGTAAAAGTTAAAGAATTCAAACATTCTAGCAGCTGATTGCACGTTCTGGAGGGGTTGCCCTCCAGAACGCGCCATATTGCGCAGTTTGGAGGATTGCCCCTCAGATCGTGCAATATTGCACATTCTGGAGGATTGCGCCGTCCGGATGCGACATATATACTCGCCGCCCTGGGGGGCGGCGGAGAAGTTGAGTTGTTTTATTAATACAGAGTGGTTTGTGAGTGTTTTAAAGTGGAAGAGTAAAAGAGTGGATATTTTTGTAGAGTATTTCGAAGCCTTCCGATATTACGCGCGCCCGCCCGGAGTCCTCTATTCATGCGCTACTTCTAGACACGCTCCTTTCGAGGGGTTCTTGAACGGCAACATTGGGATCGCCCGGGATTAATTTTTTGAGCAAGACGCACGCATTTCTGAGCGGTTGTTGCAGGGCGACATTGGGATCGCCCGGGATTACTTTTTTTAACAGACAAAGTTGTTCGTAAGACAAGGGCTAAAAAAACAAAAGTATTTCTTTTAGGAATGACCGTTCAACAATTGCCTCAACGTAAGCTTTCAAACGGTCGAACGAATGCCGCTCTACAACGTAAGACGAGCGAGTTAGGGTCGATTTGCTGTTTGAACCTTTGTGTTACTGTAGCTCGCCAAATTCAAACTTTAAGAATCTATTCGACTTCTCTTAACGGAATGATTAGTGTTGATGAAACCTATTCAACAAAATCAAGATCGTCTCTCTACGACGGAAGACGAGCGAGTTAGAGAAGTTTTGCGTTTTGAACTTTTGGGTTACTGTAGCTCGCGATATTCAAACTTTTGAGTTTTGACCAATAGAATAACAAATTATAAGTGAGTCAATAGCTATCCAGCAACACAATATCGTCTCTCTAACACGCACGCAGAGCGAGCAACGAAGCGATTTCTATGCTTAAACAAGAGAAATGTCGCTTTTCGTGGTGCGTGTTTGCGCAATTAACAAATTTTTCAATCCAAGTAAAAGAGCACGTCGAGACCTTTCAGTTGACCTATCGCACGGCGCTCTACGACGTAAGACGAGCGAGTTAGAGCCGTTTTGCGTTTTGGACCTTCAGATTACTGTAGCGCGCGCAATTCAAACTTTTGAATTTGGACTTTTTCGAACGGAATTATCAGTGTGCCGAAACCTATTCAACAAACTCAAGATCGCCTCTCTATGACGGAAGACGAGCGAGTTAGATAAGTTTCGCGTTTTAAGCCTTTGGGTTACTGTAGCCTACAAAATTGAAGCTTTTGAGTTTCGACGAATAGAAGAACAAATGATCAGTGAGTCGAGAGCTATCCAACCAACCCAAGATCATCTCCCTACGACGCACGCTGAGCGAGTTAGAGCGATTTCTGCGTTAAAAACGAGAGAATGTCGCTTTTCGTGTCGCGTGTTTGCGTAATTAAGAAACTTTTTTATGCCAAGCGAAAGCGCACGTCAAGAACCTTTCAGTTGACCTATCGCACGCCGCTCTACGACGTAACACGAGCGAGTAATAGCCGTTTTCAGTTTGAACCTTCGGGTTACTGTAGCGCGCGCAATTCAAACTTTTGAACGCCGATTTCTCGAGGCACATCACCAGTGAGTCGAGACCTATCCATAAAGTCCAAGATCTCCTTCCTACGACTTACCGACACCGTGATCTGAGAGCGTGACGAACGCACGAACGCACCGGGACGCACGCACGATAAGCTCTCGGTGCGGGTTCCGCCCGGCTGAGGCCGGGCGAAAAAAGCTTCACTCGTGCCGTAACTAGGACTTGGTATTGGAAGTTGTAGATACGACGGGGCATCCTTCGACAGTTTTAAATCTGCCGTCCCTCTTCCGAACGAAGTCTGACGGATACTGCGAGCGAACATGCTTCACCCGAGATACACAAAGGCTCGACAAAACAGTAGACAATGCGCGGGCGGATCGCCTTTAAGAAGTCATTGATATACCCCACCCTATGTGACACGCCAGTGTCAAACCTTACTACGCTAACACTGTATTGGTAGCACTTCTTTCATCCACTAACTACCACATAAAACAAGCTTCACTCGCGCCCCACATAGGTCTCGGTTCAAGGTGGTGTCGATGAGCGTTCGTAATTCATCAGACGATCAACCCTACTGTGCAAACCTGTGTGCTCTTCTCAGACGGCGTTGAAACTGTGATAACACACGCTTCACACGAGATACACTAACATTTTAAGTTGAACCTACGACGTCAGACACACGGAACCCTAAATTTTGTTAGGACTGTTGCTTCGCAGCACAAGCAGCTTGGGGCGCGAAAAGATACAATTCGTCCAACCCCAACAAGCTTCACTCGTGCGACAAGTAGCGCTCAGTATTGAGGGCAGTTGATTATCGCCATTCTCGAGGTCATTCAGCCACCCTCTCTGCCAAACTACGCTCCCATCCGGGATACAACCCCCCAACCAAACCAGCTTCATTCGAGCCTCAAGTGGGTCTCAGTCATCCCAGTGGATCACTTACCAACTTCCCATCCACCCTGTCCCTCTCCTACAGTACTCTTCTCCCCACCTTCTTCTGCTTGTCTGGGCTCGGAGAAGGCGAAGAGAGGGAGGGCGAGGTTGACGAAGCCGTTCTTGAATCGCTCCATGGGAATGTCAGTGGGAATGGAGCCCTGACTTCAACCAAGCAATACGTTTAGTTCTTCGTTCAGTTACGTATTGCTCGAATGGCACCATCCGCTCGCTAAAGTTGGGAGACGCGTCAATTTCCTATAGGCGCAAGTGTGTCTCGCGAGTCAGCCAAGAAAATCTGTCCACATGTTGCAAAAGAGCAATGGGCAGTGGCGGGCCCAGGATTTTCGAATGGGGGGGGGCGCCACTTTAGAAAATTTTCGACTATTTTTCCATTGCGCCGCAGGCGCAAATTTTTGCGTTTTTTAACCATTTTACTGCAGAATTTGCCCTTAAAATTAGTGTATCGGCCTATCAAGAGCTAAAATTTTGCGCAAAAATAGTGACGCAGGCGAAAATTTTGCGATTTGTGGCGAAAAATGTGCCAAACTCTGTCAAAAATACGCGCCGCAGGCGAAATTTTGGCGATTGTGAAGCTAAATATAGGGAATTTTACATAAAATTGCGCCGCAGGCGAAAATTTTTGCATATACGCGCCTTTACAGAGGAAAATTTTTCCCTAAGGTCGGGCCCAATGGGGGGGGGGCCGCGCCCCCCCCCCCCCTCCCCCCTGGGCCCGCTAGTGGCAATGGGTGGGTAGTACTCTGGCGTTCGCGATCTGCAATCCTCGCAACAATATGCAGTTCGTGTTGATAGTGGAAGCCATATAATTGTTGGGGGTAGAGGGCGTTTGATTCTACCAAAGTCACACAGCCAAGATCAACGGTCAACGACACGATGCGTGGCAATCGTCTCCTAATCAGAAGCCTCCACTACCCTCTCCCTATCTACCGCGTTGAGGAAAGTCTCCCCCCCTCCCCTCCCATTGTCTCATGTTTTTTGTAGGCCTTGGTAAGTTTACGTATTGCTCGGTTCCCTTCTGTGTACCA
>JASAMZ010005369.1:0-12551 GCA_030248115.1 Linhomoeus sp. GSCO2_2 | reverse complement strand
GCAAGGGTAAATGCAGGCACTGGCAGGGGCACGTTGTCAAACGACTTTAGATCAATCTGAAAACACCTTTGAGTGACTGACGTTTGATTTCGCGCCAAAAGCACTTTACAGTGTCACCACTCACTAAAGAGTTGTCGTTGTGAGACTCCAAAGTGTATTCGCAGGCACTGCGTGCACTGGCAGGGGCACAGTATCAAACTACTCTGTATCTATGTCAAATGACTGTAGCTATCTGAAGTCTCCTACGGGCTAAAGCCAAATGTCTATGGGCTAAACCCAAGCATCTACTGTGTATTTACAGGCACAGGAGATGGTACGATCCCAAACGTTGGCGCTGGCAGGGGCACAAGGTTGAATGACTTGAGATCTATCTGAAATGTTCTACGGGCTAAACTCATTTGTCTATGGGCTAAACCCAAGTGTCTATTGTGTATTTACAGGCACTGGAGATGGTGCAATCCTAAACATACGCACTGGCAGGAGCACAGGGTCTAATTACTTATCCAACTATAATGTCCTGCGGTCACTGAATTCGATGATTGCGTTATCTCCTTCATGCTCTGCAGATTACCTATGCGCAATTGACCATAGAGATTCTCCTACGGGCTAAAGGCTCTAGTACTATACTATACTAGAATTCAAACCATACTGGAATGGTATTACAGTATAGATTTTGTCAATTTCTGCAGCGAATTTCGGCGGTGTGCTGTTGTATTCTGACAAAATCGTTCAAGTTTGCAGTAAAATTGCCTGACATTTTTGCATATGGAGCAGGTACAGGAACATTGCACCCTTAAGTGAGCAACTGAGGGCACTAGAGCTGTCATTTTGGACATGGTTTTAACATTTTTATGTGGGTTCTATACTGGAAGTCTATTCTAGTACTATACTACAATTCATAAGTTACCACCTATACTGTACTATACTATACTACAATTCACAGAGAATCTTAATACCATACTATCCTATATACTAAGCGGCATAGAGTGTGTCTGTCTGTTTGTCTGTTTGTCTGTTTGTTTGTTAACACGATAACTCTTGACACCATTGACGGATCACGATGATCTATACGTCAAAAGAACCGCTGTCCTCTGTAGTTGTGCACCTCCTATTGTGGACCTTGACCAATGACTAAATTCCATGAAAATCACGAAAATATCTACTGCACAGTACATTTTGGGCACTGAAGAGTGTCTGTGGGTCATTTTCGTGGTAATTTCGCGAGTGTCTGTGGGTCATTTTCGTGGTAATTTCGCACTGTCGTGTTACCATTCACTACAGAGTTGTTGCTGTGAGATTTTGAGGTGTATTCAGAGGCACGGGCGCAGGTGCAAAGGTAAATGCAGGCACTGGCAGGGGCACATTGTCAAACGACTTTGGATCAATCTGAAAACACCTGTAGGCTAAGCACAAACATCAGGGGGTCAAGCATGAGAGCTGGTGCAACCATAAATTCAGGCACTGGCAGTGGCACAGTGTCAGATGGCTTTGACTCTATCCGATTCTCCTATAGATTGTTGCGAGCTGTGGCTGGGCACCATGGGTCAATGCATGGGCTCCATTAGTATGCACAATTTCTACAGCCTTTAGAGTATAGAGTATCACCTGTGGGCTAAAGGCACTAGTCCTATATACTAAAGGGCGTGGACTCTGTTTGTTTGTCTGTTTGTTTGTTTGTTTGTTAACACGATAACTCTTGAGAGCATTGACGGATCACGATGATCCATACATCAAAAGAACCGCCATCCTATGTAGTTGTGCATCTCCTATTGTGGACTTTGGCCGATGACTAAATTCCATAAAAATCACGAAACTATCTACTGCACAGTACATTTGAGCAAAGCATTTGCACTAAAGAGTGTCTGTGGGTCATTTCATGGAAATTTTGCACTGTCGTGTTTCCATTCACTACAGAGTTGTCCCTGTGAGACTCCGAGGTGTATTCAGAGGCACAGGAGCAGGTGTGATGGTAAATGCAGGCCCTGGCAGGGGCACAATGCCAATGACATTGGATCTATCTGAAAGGTCCTTTGGGCTAAGTGCCAACACCTAATATGCGAAATTCAGTGTAATCAGAGGCATGGGAGCAGGCGCAATGGTAAATGCATGCACTGGCAGGGGCACAGTGTCAGAAGACATTAGATCTATCTGAAATCTCCTATGGGCTAAATGCAAGCTTCCATGTGTTAGCCTCAGTGTATTCTGAGGTATGGGAGCTGGTGCAACCCTAAAAGCAAGCACTGATAGAGGCACAGTGTCAAATGACTTTAGATCTATCAGAATCTCCTATGGGCTGTTGTGAGCATTGGCCGTGATCCATAGGCCAATGCATGTTGTGAGCAGTGGCTGATTTCCATGGGTCAATACAAATGGCTCTGTTTCCATCGCTGTTCAGCTATAGATATACAGTATCACCTCTGGGCTAAAGGCACTAGTATTGTCACTGAGGTTGGTACATCCACTGAGCCTTGTGTTTAAACCCCATGGTCTACCAGTGTTCAACAGTCGTATAGTGCACGCTGTACTCGATTTGTGTGACTCAGTGGATTGATTCTTTCGAATACGCGAGGGAAGAGTCTCCTTTGCTAAAGTGCTCCCTCGCCCATTTAGTTCTACAGTAGCAGCTACAGTGCCGGTCCTCAAGGTATCTGGAGCATGCTTCCCGTATTGTTAAACGTATACAGAGCAGCCTATAGAATGCTTTCGATTCTAGAGGAAGTCTTAAGACTGGAAATAGGCTTACTGTACACTTTGACAAGGGCGTAGGCTCAAGCGCAGGCTTAGGCTTACTTCGTCATCTTGCATTCTGACAATACGAGGAGCATCCTCCAGGAAATTCCTTGGCTCTCGGTTTTGTTGTGTGGGGGGGGGTGTGGTGGGTTTGGTGGGGTGTGTGTGTGGTTGGGGGGGGGGTGGGTTTGGGTGTGGTGTTTTGGGTGGGTGGGGTGTGTGGTTGGTGGGTTGTTTTGTTTGGGCTGGTTGTGTTTTGTGTTGTTGTGTTTTGGGTTTGTGGTCTCTGGGGGTGGTGGTGTTTGTGTTGCTTCTTTTTGTTGTTTGGTGTGGCTCGGTTGGGCGATTCGTTGCTGGGGGGGTCTTTGGGTGGAAGGTGCTTTGTGGTTTTTTTTGCTGGTGTGGTGGTTCTGCGCCTGCGGATGTGCGGTGTGTCGGTGCGTTGGTGTTGTGGCGTGCGTGGTGGGCTCTCCCGTTTCGCGATGGTGGGCCTTGGGCGGCGGCGTTGGGTGGCGGTGTGGTGGTCTTGTGTGCGAGCGGTGGTGTGCTGGGTGGCGTCGTCTGGCGTGAGAGGGAGAGTTGCTGCTTGCGTGTTTTCCCCTTTCGTTTGTGTCTCCGTGCTGTGCGTCGCCGTTTGTGTTCGGGCTTCTGGTGGTTTGGGGAGGAGAGCGTGTCGTGCTCTGCGTTCGTGCGCGTCTGGTTGCTCTGGCGTGGTTGTGGTTTTGTTGGTGCTTTTGTGGCGTCGCGGTTGGGGTGTGCGTCTGCGCTTTCCGTGTTGTTCCGCTGGCTGTGTGTGGCTGGTGGGGGTGTTTTGTGGTTGTGCTTGGGAGTGTGGCGCGGGCGTGCTGTTGTGGTTGCTTGTTGTGTTTGTGGTTCTGGTGGTCTTTGGGTGCTCTGTGCTTGGTTGTTCTGTTGGTGTGTTTGTGGTTGGTGGGCGTTGGCTTCTTGTGGCTGGGGGCGGGGCGCTGTTGGCGCTGCGCGGCGGTCTCTGGCGGAGTGGGTTGCTGTGGATGGGGAGGGTTGCTGTGGGAGAGCGAGTGGTGTGGCTGGCGCGCCGCGTTGTGTTGCGCGGCTCGTGGTGTTGCGCGTCGCGCGGCTGGCGGTGGGGCCGCCGCTGTGTCCTGGGGTTGCTGGGCGGCCGCGGCGCGCGGGGCGTCTGGCGGCTGTTTTTGTGTTGGTCCGGGCTTGGTGGCTGCGTTGGGGGGTTGGTTGTGGGGGTGGCGCGTGGTTTGTTGTGTGGTCTGTTTTTCGCTGGCGCTTCTGTGTCTTGTGGTGTTTGCGTGGGTATGGCCTGTTTTTGCTTGTGCGCTTGTCCCTTTTGCTGGCTCCTGTGCCTGTGCGCGTGTTGCGTTTGCTGGTTGCGTTTGGGTGGGTTGGCTTTGTTCTTTGGGTGGCTCTTTCCTGTGTTGGTTTTGTCTGTGAGCGCATGTGGCGCCATCGGCGCTATACGCTTCTTGTTGTTGTCTCTCCTCTCTTCTTACTGGATTATGTTCCGTTGTGGTTCGTTGGCCGGGCGGCTTTGCTTGTGTGCGCGACTTCGCCTGCGCGTGCGGCTGCTGTGATGGGGCATTTGTTTTGTTTTGCGCGCGCTTTTGATGCCGAATATATGTTTTCTTGCCGTTGTTGCCCTGTGTTCTCTCTTGTCTCTGCAGAAATTGATTCTTTATAAATGCGATCTTACGCTAATCTATATGTTGGCGAGTTGTCCGATCGTGCTGGTTTTTTGCTTTTGCCTACCTCCTGTTTGATCATACTCCGACGCTGCTATATTCGTCGCATTTGTTAGTAAAAATAGTGAGATTTGCTTTCCTGCTATTATTCAGGTGTGAGACGATTTTAGAGCCTGTGATTTATTTACAAAGTTGGCCTGCGAATTATGTTTATAATATTTCCATAGAAAGATCCATTGATATTTTAGCCAAAATTTTCTCCTGTTCTCACTGACTATAGCGCTACGTGGGGAGGCCGACGGCGATTTCCCTTCCGATGCGGCGCCGTGGTCCCGTGCCACTGGTGTTGTTTTGTTCATGCTTTGATCTTCGTTACTGTCCAAAATCTGGAAGAGTCGTTTGATTTTTCAAGAAGAGGAATCGTAATTCGAGTTGTGGCACTCGGACACTGCGTCTTGCTTGGAATCGCCGTCGGGCTCTGAGCGCTTGTGTGGGCGCGATTTGAGGTTTGGCTAGTCCGATATGCCCATGAGCCGAGCCAGACGTGACCTGGATGATCTTTTCTGTAATATTGTTATCAGCATGTAGTGAGTCGCGGCTGACTTTGTTTCGTCTCGAATAATAGCAGTTGAATATATGATCCTCTGCACGATTTATGCTTTGCTTTTTATGACGGTGCAGACGACGTCCCCCCTATATTTCGTGAGCTGATTGAGTTTGCCGCTCGTCCGAGGGTGCGTCGTGCGCGTTCGTGAGTTACGCTATCAAGCTGTTCAAAAAATTGAGTTGTTTTATTGATGTGGTTTGTGAGTGTTTTAGTGGAAGAGTGCGATCTTTTGTAGTTTTCGAGCCTTTCCTGATTGTGCGCCCGCCCGAATTTGATTCTGCGTTCGTGTTCTGCGCTCCTTTCTGAGAGTTCTTGCGGATTGGGATTGTCGGCTTTTTTTTGAAGACGGATTCAGCGGTCGCTCGGATCGGGATTGCCTGGATTTTCAGCAAAAAAGTTGTTCGTAGAAGGGTTTAAAAAAAAAAGTTTTTCTTTAGGAATGATGTTCAAAGCCTCCTGAGCTTTCGAATGCCGCTCTGTGCGCGTTGGCCCTTCGCCGTTTGCTTTGGGTTGGTGCTCGCGTTTCCTTTTGGTTTCGACCATAGGAGAAATGATGTGAGTGAGCTATCGCATGATCGTTCTCTCCGCACGCTGAGCGTTGAGCGATTCTGCTGCGAGATGTCGCTTTTCGTGGTGCGTGTTTGCGTTTTTTCGCGCCCTGAGATGTTGGGCCTTTTGTTGACCTTCGATGCTGCTCTGAGTGACGAGCGGTTGTCTGTTTTGCGTTTTTGGACCTTTGGGTTACTGTAGCGCGCGCGGATGAAAAATTTTGATTTTCATTCTTAACGGAATTATCAGTGTACCTGAACCTATTCGAATACGTTAATAATTGTCTTAGTTTACTAAAGACGAGCGAGTTAGATAAGTTTTGCGTTTTAAACCTTTGGGTTGTAAGCTTCCTAAATCAAACTTTTGAGTTTCGAAATAGAAGAAAACGCACCAGCTAGTTGAGAGCTATAAACTACCCAGTCCTAATACGACGCTGCGAGCGAGTTAGAGCGACTTTGCGTTAACGCGAGAATGTTGCTTTTCGTGTTGCGTGTTTGCGTAATTAATACTCTAACGCGAGAAACGAAAAGCGCATGTCGAGACCTTCCGAAACACCTACACGCCGCTCTACGACGTAAGACTGAAGTTAGAGCCGTTTTACGTTTTGACGTTCGGATTACTGTAGCGCGCGCAATTAAACTTTTGAATGTCGAAGTCTCTAGCAACATTACCAGAGTGAGCTCGAGACTTATCCATAAAGTCCAAGACCGCCTTCCTACGACTTTCCAACGCTGAGATATAAGAGTGTGAACGAATGAACGGACGAACGGACGCTAATGATGTATGTCAGACTATAAAGCTCTCAGGGTTCGCCGGCTGAGGCCGGGTGAGAACAGTGAGGGAAAATGAGAAAACCAGCACTCATCGGTACAAATCGCCAACATAGATTTTAGCGTAAGTCTAGGGTTCTTAATTTCTCATTTCTTGCAGACTCCAGAGAGAACACATGTGGCAACAACGTGCAAGTAAAATCAGTTTGATATTTTCGGCTATTTTAAAAGTTGCGCGCAAAACTGTAATAATCAAATTTTTGGCCTCTGCATTTTCACGGGTTCGCCAGTGCGCACGTGGCCGCGTGGTCTGTAAGTCGTCGCGCGCGAAGATAGGCGCCGGGTCTTCTCGTACGAACAGCGAAGGAACGGTCCAAATCGGAGCTGCTGTTCCCGAGTTGCAGGCAAAAAGTCGGCGCGGTTCTAAATTGCAGAAATTTCACAGTTTGCGCGACATGGGTTCATAAAAGGCACCCAGATTTAGGCTACGTAGAAGGTGAGATTCGTATGCACTCTTCATAACTTCGATGCCCCTATTGTATGACTCCTATCTCATTTTTGAATTTCTCAACTTGTCCAACCAAAACGCGAGTTTCTCAGACATTGACTCTTAAATACATTAGCTGTTTTCAGGGCTCAGCAGTTGTCTACTCAACGACACAACCTAACATTTCACATTAATTAACAACACGACATTAACATATCGTCACACGTTACAGCGCGCTTACGATCGTTTACCATTGCTTTACGGATACTCGCGCTAAGAATTCGCACCCAGAGTGCAATGGAAGGCCGCGTGTCCATAATCGGCACGGCCCTGCGGATGCCATCAACACCGTGGCGCTTGTGACATCTCCGCGTCGCTGAATAAATCGCCTGTTATAACGTGAACTGCCTCGAACTATGCACCCGCTCCGAAGTGTTCGAATCGGCTTCCCGGGCGCTGCTCCCTCCACCTCTGGCAACTCCAACACCGTTGCGCCTTGCAGGTCGGCCCAGAAGTTCAGCGGAGCGCGCCAGCTCGTCCTGGCAAGGTGTCAGCGTCAGCGCCTTAAGTTCGGGGCCTTGGCATCGCAGCGCTCAGTCTCCGGAGCTTGGCAAGTGAAAGGGCTCGGGCGTGGAGGTAGCTGGAAGAGCGCAGCGGCGCATAGCAGCACTGGCCGCTGGCAGGCTAACGTGTGCAATTCGGAGCGGTTCCATTGCCGAAGTCGCGGCGACTTCAAGTTGGCTGTTCGCGTGTCGACGGAGGGCAAGCGAAGAATTGCTCGAAGCAACATGAAGACGTCATCGCCGGCAGGCATACATCGCAGATTATGAATGGATTTGAAAGCGACTCCATCTCGCATTCGTGTCAACAGTTCAAGCTCCTTCAATGGTCCGCCGGTTAGCCGTTGGCTCTTCAGCAACTGCTGGAGAAATGCTGTCATGGCCTTCTCTACCCCACGATTGTCATGACTGTCAGATGGACAGATCGACGGTCTGTAACCGTGGTTGAAAATCTTTGTTCGAAAGACTAATTTGGTGACGTGAGCCCAGTTCTGGCAGAGGCCGCCCAGTCGCGATACAAGCTCGTCCGATTCCGCTCCGCCGATGGTCAGCAAGCAAGCTTCACCAGCCTCGGTAGTCAACTCCAAATCTATGCTGTTGTCTGAATCAGCTGTGGCATCGTGCGTGTGATTGAGTTTTGCCTCGCGAGAAATCTTCTGTGTAGTCACTAATACTAAGGAATACTCAGACATTGTACTCACCCAGCTTTGTTTCTTGGATTAGGAATTTGACATTGACCACCTTTGCCAGACTGCGGTCTTTCAGTTGACAGAGAAGGTGCCAGTCTCGACAAACCCGTCTCATTCTGGCCACATCCTTCACGTGGAAGTTTCTGAACACCTCGATCTGACACACTTCGGGCAGTTGGGGCAGAAATGTGGACAGATGTTGACGCTCCATTGAACGCCACAGAGCAAACTGCACTGTGCGCGTGTCGATCAGTACCTACCGTTGTAGGCAGTACTGCTAACTCTGCTAACTGCTACCTGCGTGAATCATTACTGACTCCCCAGTGTGGAAGCACCGTTTGAGTCTCGACTCGACTTGCCTGACGAGAGCGCACGCTTCGCCTTACGGTGGTGGATTTGCATTTAGCAAACACGCTGGGTTGGGTCGCGTACATAGGCGGCGCCAGCATTTGCACTGAGCTGTCCAGTTTCTGTGGAGCAGGATATATTTCGGTTTCAAGAGTTAGACCAAGAAGAAGAAATTAGCAGAAACGTGCGAGATGGGGCCTTTTCGGCGTGGTGTCCTTCGTCTTTGCCTGCCCCTTTTTCGAAAGTGCCCCATTTCCACACTATCTTTCATGAAAGTGAACAAGTTGGCTCCAACCACTTCCAGTTCCAGTTTCGTCTGCATTTGGAAGAGGCCTCTGTGCACCTCAAGAACCTCCCAAAGTGGCGATGGCAGCGACAACAACGACCTTGACGACTGGTTCACTCCTTCTTTGATTCACGGGAGTGAAAGCGGTGGTTCCTCCTCTGAAGGCTCTGTGAAAGTTGAATTTGGTGTCCTCCAACGCACGTCGGTTTCTGAGCACGTGGAAAGGTTGGGGAGAATTCAAGAGCAACTGAAGGAGTATACGGCGAATAGTCAAGTGTTGGAGTCACCAGATGCCATTTTGGCAGACTTGAAGCAGTTGGCTGGGCCCATTGGGCTTTGCAATCAACCGAGACTGCATGCAGACTTTGTTGATTGCTGTTATTCCATTAGCACACTGTTTTCTCGCAATGACCAAAGCGAGCAGGCCTTGAGAGGTGGGCAATCAATTGAGAGCGCAGTAGGCGGTTTCCTTTCTCCACTGCGTTTTAGACGTCTTTGCGGCTAGTGGAACGGAGTGGTGGCAACAGCTGGATGGTTGGGGGATGAGGGACTTGCACAATCTTGTTGCGCTCCTATTCAACTTGGATCTTCTCCAGTCGAGTTCTCCTCTGCCAACAGTCATTATGGCATCTATTCTGAAGCGACTGCCACTCTCGAGAGACAAGAGCCATCACGCATTGTGGGCTGTTAGAGCGCTCAGCTCTTTGCATCGCATTGCTAAGGTCGAGGTGAATTGGCATGATGCCTCACCTGGAGTGCAGTGAGTCTTCTAGCTTCGTTCCATCTTTTACTGTTGAAGCATCTGAACAGGCATTGCGTACGTCTGTACCGGGTCTTTTGAAACTCCAGACTCCCCCTCCACAGCACTTGCATACATATATGTATGGTAGTCGAATGTCTTCACAACTCGGGTGCAAAAATTCAGCACTCTATCTCAACGTATGGTCAAATGCGGGCGCGAGACGCAAAATCGGTGAAACGTGACGATCACGCAATCGGTGAAATTTGGGTGGCTGCGGCTCGCGCGTGGGGCGCTCTATTTCGGCTGGCGAAATGGCATTTGGAAGGGAACACAGTTAGCTGTAAAATGATGCGAGAACGACTTTCGTATCTTACACCAATCTTGCATAGCGAACAATCAAAGTTGGTTTGCCAATCATGCTTCTGCTGATGGCGCCTCTCTTCTCCATGGCGGTGGCCTCTAGGAGGAGGAGGAGCAACCGTGACCGATTTTGCGTTTCGCGCCCGCATCGGCGTATGCTTTGAGATAAAGTGCTGAATTTTTGCATCCGAGTTGTGAAGACATTTGGCTACCATGCGTGTAGGTATTACTTCGCTACCTTGTTACAAAGCGTGCTTTGGAGGGGTGATCCGGAGTTTCGAAAGACCTGGTACGCTAGCTTATTCTCGTCAGTTTTCTTGGAGTTTGCTCTCTAGAAGCCTTGTGGCGCTACAGCTATCCCATTTGGCTACTGGGCAACAGCTGACGGCTTCTGGGCTGCGAAAGGACTTGCGATCCACTCTGTACCTACGCAAGCAATTAACTATGAACTCGCCACACAAGTCCAACAGCGAAAGCGGCGGACAGTACAACTCAACTCTGCTGGCCATTCTCAGAAACCAAGGCCATCTTCTGGAGGAACGCGACGATGGAATGCTGGCCAATTTAGTCATTAGCAGCATCTTACAACAGCACCTCTCTCGCGAACACATGCTCGAATTGGTGAGGACGCCTCGTGATTTAAATTCGTCTATCATTTAAGTGCAAACTGTAGTTCATTCAAGAAAGGCGTGCACTGGGTGGTTTTTCGAGTCTGCAGACTTTGTGCTTTGGGAAACCCCAATCAATTATACATCGTTGGATACCGCAGTAGGAGTGCGTTGGCGCGGTGCGTGTTTGGGCATAATCACGCAACACGCACCGGCTTGAGGCGCACATGAAAATTTTGAGGTTTTGCGCAGGGTGGGCGATTTTGATAATTTTTTACACCAGTTGTTCCACAAGGTGTCCTCATATCATATTTCAAAATTCAGCGAAATCGGTTGGCTACAGCGTTAGTTATGGCCTGCCGCGTGCACCCAACTTTGGCCCAAAATGGCCATAATCGCCGAAATCGGCCAAAGAGACTACACTTTTTTCGCCCGGCCTCAGCCGGGCGAACCCTACGAGAGCTTTTCGTGCGTTCGTGCGTATACGTGCGTACGTGCGTACGTTCGTCACGCTCTCATATCTCGGCGTTGGAAAGTTGTAGGAAGGCGATCTTGGGCTTTATGGATAGCTCTCGACTCACTGAGAATTGCGCTAAAAGGTTTCGAAATTCAAAAGTTATACGCGCGCGCTACAGTAACCCGAAGGTCAAAACTGAAAACGGCTCTAACCCTACGTCGTAGAGTCTTACGTCGTAGAGCGGCGCGCGATAGGTCAACTAAAATGTCTCGACGTGCGCTTTCGTTTGGCATTAAACATTTTCTTAATTACGCAAACACGCACCACGAAAAGCGACATTCTCGCGTTTTTAACGCAGAAGTCGCTCTAACTCGCTCAGCGTGCGTCGTAGGGAGATGATCTTGGGTTGGTTGGATAGCTCTCGACTCACTGATCATGTGTTCTTCTATTGATCAAAACTCAAAAGTTTGAATTTCGGGAGCTACAGTAACCCAAAGGTTTAAAACGCGAAACTTATCTAAACTCGCTCGTCTTCCGTCGTAGAGAGACGATCTTGAGTTCGTTGAATACGCTTCGGCACACTGATAATTCCGTTAAGAGGAGTCGAAATTCAAAAGCTTGAATTGCGCGCGCTACAGTAACCCGAAGGTCCAAAACGCAAAATGACTCTAACACGCTCGTCTTACGTCGTAGAGCGGCGTGCGATAGGTCAACTAAAAGGTCTCGACGTGCTCTTTCACTTGGCGTAAACCAGGCAAGTCGTCCGGGGGACGCAGTATACTCCACAAAATTCAACTCCTGCGCATAGTGACTCCTATGCTGTTTTGGCCTGGTGACGTATCGGAGTGCAAAACGAATGCCGAATTCGGAATCAGCGCCCCCGAAAACACCGGAATTGACATACAACACCCCTAACTTTCTTTGGACTCCAGGAACCGAAATTTTCCACTTGGGGTACGGTAGCATGCAAATTCGTCATAGGTATATTCAAACATCATCTAAACACTGAACGGATGCCAAATTCGTAATCAGCGCCCCAGAAAACCCCAAAATCGAGTATAATCTTGAAAAGTTGACTTGACACCACAATTCAAACGGACGCGGGAGGGATACTGTAGCTTCGACAATTATTCCAAAATACTTTTCTGGGCCACATTTAAGCGCAGAATCGTTTGAAACCACTTTTGGAACGATTCGGCAACGCATTCGAGCGCTATAGACGCCGAAATGCGAAAATCGCAATTTTCGACCCCGGAAGTCGCAGTGTAAGAAAGTTTTTTGTGTTTCGCACGAGTTTCTCCGTTCATGGCTCATTTGATAGAGGACATCTGGAAGGAGCACCAAGAGTGGTCTCGCCGCTCTAGCTGCTACCTAGCTCGCACAGCAGTCCATCAAAGGCGACCCGAGGCCAAAAATCGCGAATTTTTTCAAATTTGGCGCCAAACTGGTTCCCGCAGCCATCCAATTCTTTTTCGCGTGTTCGGCACTATCGAATACTACAACATATCAAAAGATAGTATATACCATTATATGCAACTTTTTCGAGTTCTACCCTGTGTAACCCATTTTTCAGTACTTTGCAAATTTAAATTTTTGAATTTCCCGCCAACGGGGTCCCGGAGCGTGACCCCGTTTGGTGTCCCACTCGCCAGCAGTACGTAACTGAACGAAGACACGCACATTTCCCG
>JASAMZ010005367.1:0-19557 GCA_030248115.1 Linhomoeus sp. GSCO2_2 | reverse complement strand
TTGTCGCTTCCAGACACCGAAGATCGACGAGTTCGAAACTCGCATGACCAATCTCTTCGCCGCTCGGCGCAGTTTCGTGGTGCGCCGTCCTCAGGACGTCAAGGACGATTTGAAGATGCTCGGCTGCTGCAGCGGGTGTGTTTGGCACAAGCGCACGTGTCTGCGCCGTACGATGTACGTAAGCACGTAGCACTTTAGAAGTTTGCTTCTCCAAGGAAGCCGGCACTGGGTGACAGGATCCCGACCGCCATGTCGCGTAGCTGATCGGCAGGCCAGAAGGTAGTGCTCCCTACATGATGAGCTCCTGTTGCTTCGAGTCAATCGTTACGAATGAAAGACTTGGCGTTGCGTCTCCTCAGGGCGAGGCGTCGTCAAGCGCGGGAAGGCAGCCTCGTCTCGCTCAGCCATCAGGCGGGCCAGTCGAGCGACGACGAAGAGACCACCAGTCGGACGAGCGCCTTCGCCGCCGAGAAAGGTCGCTCTTTCTGGTGGATCTATCGGCGTCTCAGCTGCCGACGTTTCCTTTTTTCAGAAGAAGATACTGTCCGAGGCTGCCGTCGTATTCGAGGACGCGCTGGAGGAGTTCCACTCCGTCGACGCCATCCTGTCGCGCTTTGTCGAGTGGATCGCCCTCGACGGCACCTCTTCGACGAGGCCTTCATCGGTAGATGAGAACTGTCTGACGCTTCCCTCCTTGAGCTGCCAACTTCCACCCTCTGGAATTGCAGGGATGTGCCTTCCCAAGCTGCTGACTCCCCTGGTGCGCCTGGAGATGCTCAATTGGAATCCGCTACTGGTGAGGTGCTATGACGGTAGTATGATGTCTGCTAGAATACATGCGAAGCAAAAATGCACATCCTTGCCTTCTCTTCAGTCTGACGCCAGCCCCCTGGAAGAGTATGGGTGGTTCCGGAGCCTATTGCTAGTCTGTGAGAAGGTCCCCGTAGAGGGACTGAACGTGGCCGAGAACGCCACCCTGACCGGCCTCATACCCCAAGTTGTCGAAAAGGTGATTGTACCCAAGCTGGCAGGTATGTGGGCGGCGTAGAGAGAAGCGGCCGTCTAGGCGCAGTCTCCTTAGCTCTTGTTTCTGCTGAGCAGCTGTGGAGGTCGCGCGGGGCGCTTTCAGGGCTGGTGGAGAGCTGCTGGGACCCCACCTCCTCCACTGAGACCGTCCGTCTCGTGAGCTTCCTCAAGAGCCTCCCGGAGAACTACCCCACTCTGGCGGTGGGCGAGAGCAGCTGCAAGGCGGCCAGAAGACTGCTGCAGACGCTCTTCGACAGAGCCAAAGCCTCCGCCGACGAGGACCTCTTCATGCCCATCTACTCGAAAGAGTGAGCCCGCTCTTCCTCCATCGTAGTACCTACGGCATTTATTACGCTTCCATGAGCCTTCGTTGTTGCTCGTCGCTCTGCCTCGCGTTGTACTGTAGCAGCTGTCGCGCCTGCGCACCTTTTCCCTACACCTTGATCGGTTGGTCATCTAACCTCTCTTAAGTCTCCTTCACTTCAGGGCGCTGCAGAACAGCTCCAGTGGGGCGAAGCAGTTCCTGGACCGTCAGTTCTGGCTGTCGGTGAAGCTGCTGAAGAACCTGCTCCTCTTCGACGGCTTCCTCTCCAGCGGCGCCGTGGCCGAACTCGTGGTGGACGGCATCGTCAATCGCCACCTGGTTCTGGGCCTTCAGTCCTGCCCCGATTTCACCCACCCATCCACCCTGGTCGCGTGTAGAGCGGTGGGTGGTTGCAGCAATGGCGCACTTATGAAGAGATCTGTAGCTATATAATCGCTACTGTCACTGCCATTTCCGGTGGTGGACGCATTCCCGAAGGAGTTCTTCAAGGCGGCCGCCGGCGACGGCGACTTCACCTTCCCCCTCGACCCTCTGGCCAACGTCCTCGACCGCATCGGCAGAGCGCTCGTCGCCAGCGGACGGCGCAGCTCGAGGTGAGCTACCGTCGCTGTCTTGGAAGCTTGCGTCTTGCCCTGCGTAAATACTTGGTGTAGGTGCGTGTGTAGCTCTTCGCACAGTTGCAGGGACGGGGCGCGCGAGGTGGGCAAGATGCTGGTCAAACTGGGCAACAGCAAGAAGGCCATCGACTTGCTCAACCACGCCGAATCGGCCAAGTCTTGACGGGCTGCTTGGCTTCCTTCGTTCGTACCCAGCGCTGACTGCGCCACCGCCATGTTGGTTGGAGAAGAGTGATCCTGTGCCGATCGAGCTCACTTCTGTGTCGCCCTGTGTGCAATGGTGGTGATCGTTGGACTGTTGTCGATGTCGTCATGTTGAAACTAGCAAATAGACTGTTTGACCGCTTCCCTCGCTGTTTGTCTAGAATTCTTGCTCGATTCGGTTTCTATTGAACCGACATCAATTCTTTGGTTGTCTGGCTACCTATCAACTTCGTTGTATTTGGAAAGAGGGTGGCCGCCAAGATGGACTGGCAGCGGTTCGACCGTTTCTCTGCGGTCGTCAACGCGCAGCTCGATCAGCTGGAAGAGCTCAAAACTAGAGTTGACTGGGTAGGCGCACACTTCTACCTCTTGTAGCGGTGAGATCCATCTCTGCTTGTCCATTCTAGCTGCGCTCGACTGGCAAGGTGGCCGAGGCTGTGCGCGAGGAGACGAACTTGGAGCGCGCCTTGCAGAGGGTGCTGCGCAGTTTGAAGGACCTGCAGAACCTCGGTGGACGCCTGGCGGTGGACGAGCCCTCCTCCAGGAGATTGGAAGGTGCAGACGCCTGCGTACCTTCGCATTCGCAGCCAATTCAATAGTGGCTAACAGTGGCTATTTTGATGCAGTGATTCTCCTGCCGCTGCAGAGGAGGGTGGCCCACATCTTCTCGGACGCTGGCGCCCCGTCGTCGTCGGTCTCAGGTGTGCCTCAGACGACGTTCAGTGACATAGCCGGTATATACAGGTCTGGTAGTAGTGGTGATCTCTGAAGCTCGCTACTCAGGAGGGTCCCATTTGACTTATGGAGTGCAGTCGTCAGCCCGGCCGTTTCCAGCGGACGAAGCGACCGAGTGGGGAGCGCAGAGACAGCAGCTGTCTCAGCACCATACGGCGGAGCTGAGAGAGCGAGCGCAGAGAGCTGTGGAAGAGGCGCAGGTCCATCGGCAGCTGGCGGACGACATTGTCGAGTTGCAGTCCGTCATGGAGAACCTGGCGCAGATCGTCCACGTGAGGGCGCACTGCTTCCTTGGAGGCTGGTAGCAGTGACGTCCAGGGCAGCACATCGTGTCTCTTCCAGGAGCAGCACGAGACCGTCGACAGCATCGAGGCCAACGTGGAGCGCGCCCAGATGGAGGTGCGAGTGGGCGAGCGACAGCTCAACAAGGTGGGAGAAAGAATGGGACTGGCAGGGAAGACTGCATTATCCTACTTGAAGAGTTGTGGTCAGTCGGCAGTCGACATTGACTGTATAGGCACACACAACTGGCGAAGGTTGCTTTGCTGCAGGCGGCCAAATCGAAGGCAGCGCAATATCCCGTGGCGGCAGGCTTGCTTGGCGCAGCGGTGGCCGGAGGCCCCGTTGGACTGGCAGCGGGCGCGGGATGGGCCGTCGCTGCCGCCATCGGCGGTGGCATTGCCGGTCAGTTGTCTCACTTGCTTACATCTACCGTATTCCAATGTCTGCCTGACACAACGAAGAGGACTTATGTTTTGCTTGTTTGCAGGGGTGTTTGGTGGTCGGCTCGTCAAGGAGAAGGTCAGACAAGACCCCCAACCTAACCAGTGATGAAAGCGTGTGATCTGAACTGGTGTACATGGTTTGGTGGCGTAGTTGTGTGGCAGCTCTTCCCATAAGGGACGGAATAAACCGTTCCGTCCAGAAAGCTGGGAGAGCGTAATTGTTTCGTTGATATAGCCATGGCGAACGCGACACAGCTGCGCTACTCTGTCTCGGCTTTTATCACTTGACGGAAGCGTAACGCGTGAAGCACATTCTCTTCGTAGCGACGAAGCTAGAGCTAGAGTGTGGCGGCCTCTTCAGAGAGCGGCTTATTGCGTCTGCGCACAGCGCCCTCGCCGAATCTGGAGCTGGCAGCGTCCTTACCCACGACCAGTGGAACTTCGACCGTGAGCGTCTTTCCAATCTTGGGAGTGACCAACAGCCTTGCGTAGTAGCCCAGGTAAATCGTAGGTCGCCGTTTTCCCTTGGGTTCCATCGGCAGGTAGTGCGAGAGGTGAATGGGCGCCAGTGACATATCGGGAAGCCAGAGGGGCTCTCCCGCCCAGCGACGGTAGTTGTCCGTAGGCTTGAGCTTACCCAGGCGCAGTCGATACAGCTCGTGCTCCACCCTCTGATGCGCCTCCGTCGTCGTCGACGTCGACTCGTTGTCGGGGCGGCCGAGACGCAGTGCGCACTGCACGAGCGCCAGGTCGACCTTGAGGTGGCGGAAGCAGTTGAGCAGCTCCACGTCCACACCGAAGTTCTTGCCCGGGCGAAGGGCGGCCCGGGGCGCCGAAATGGTGGCCGCCACGCAACCGCTGGCGTCGAGCCAGTTGCGCACGTACGTCAGTCCTTTCTCGGAGATGACGCGGTTGGGACGGCTCTGCGGATTGAGGGGGATGCGCCCCGCCTGGGGAAGCAGAGGCCGCCGCTTGATGTGCTCCACCAATTGGTCTCCGCCCTGCAGCTCGCAGATGGTCACCTCGCAGTAGTAGATGAGGCTGCGCAGCGCGCCAGACTGGGCCAGAAAGGCGCCGGGCAGATCTCGTCTGGTGCCCACGAAGAACTCGTAGATGTAGAAGCCGCGACGCAGACGGGCGCCGTTCTCGCTTCTGTGCGGCTCGCGCCACAACTCTTGGCTTTGGCGCTCGAATTGGGTTGTTCTCAGCTCCTCTCCATCGTTGGCGTCGATCGCCTCTCTGTCCGACAACTGTTTGGCGTAGGTCAGCTCTCCGTAGAAGGCGACGGTCATACGGTGGACGTCGAGCGGTCGGACGAGATTCAGCTCGACCCATCCACGGACGACCTCGCCCAGTTTTGGAACGCTTTGGGCGCCTCCGTGGGGGTTCTTGTAGAAGAGGTCGAAGGTGCCGAACTTCTGCGCCAGCGACTGTCGCCGAGCGTCCGAGGCGCGCCCTGTCCCATTGAAAGAACTGCGTTCGTCTTGAGCGGTCGTCGCCGTCATTTGTGCTTGCTCCTCTATCCGCCTCGACGGCAGCGTAAGCGACCACCTTCTGTTGTGGCGACTCGCGAAGTGGGCCAGTGGCGGCAGATTGTGGGATGGGGTGGACGGAAGTAGACAAATCGGAGGGACAAGTTCGCTGGGGCGAAACCGGCCGATCTGCGCCGCCGCCGCAGAAGGCGCTGGCGTCCGTCCAGCGGATGATCGGCTTCTCTTCGCTAGTTCTGCTTGTTTGTCCTCCAGTCCCGCCGCAGAGGCGCGTCGCTCTCGCCTGCCTCGAGGTACATACAATGCGGCGCGGACAGGTTGCAGTGAGATGTGGGCGAGGGAGACGCGAACTGAACTGGCAGGCGGCAGCGAAGCGATGGATAATCCGCTCGATAGCGCTGCCGCCCTCCGCGGCTGCCTTTCCATTCGCCGAGTGCACTAAGGGCTGCAGATGGGGCCGCCTATACGGTGGGATGGCTGGCTGGCGGTTATTGTGCGCCTTTCGCCTGCGACTGCATGTATGTATGTAGTTCTTCCGTCCTATCGCACGCGTCCATTGCTGCGAGGAGCGTTGGCGCCTATTCATAAAACACCCTTTACTGCGTATATTGCCGGAGAAAGGGAGGGAGTTAGTGCGAGAATCTGCCTTTCGGGTCATGGGAGGCGATAGACGATTGAAGTGGCTTCTCCGTTGTTGCCTGCGAAAACGAAAGCATGCTACGAACGACAGCTGGCCTGCACAGTTACTGTTACAGTTATAGACGACACAACACACTTGCAGAGCTGCAGACCAAGAAGCCAGAAAGTCACTAAAACTGTTCAGGTATAGGACCATGGGTGGCTTGGTCAGGATATCCCATCGAGCGGCGTTTCTGCGGCCGAAGAGAGCAAGCCTACCTCAGACTTCCCGTTTCGCTTCCCATTTCGTCTTCCATCAAGATGACGTGGGAAGCTCCTTCGGTGAGCGCTTTGCGATGACGAGCGCTTGGTCACTCGGCCAAACGGTATCACGGTATCACGAACTCTAGGCTCGACCAAGAAGATGAACCTTTGCCAAGCGATCAATAGTGGAATGGATATCGTCTTAGCCAAAGACCGAACCGCCTGCGTATTCGGCGAAGACGTTGGATTCGGAGGGGTCTTCCGCTGCAGCGTCGGACTTAGGGACAAATACGGTGGGAGGGTCGGGTGGGGCGCCGATACTGCGCCGCTGCTCCACTTGCTTCCTCTCTGCAGGCGCCGACCGCGTGTTCAACACGCCGCTGTGCGAGCAAGGCATCGCCGCCTTCGGCATCGGCATGGCTTGCTCGGGCGCCACTGCCATAGCCGAGATCCAGTTCTCCGACTACATATTCCCCGCCTTCGACCAGGTAAATGGAACAGATGAGGCTGCGTTCCCCTGCGTACCCTTAGTAGATCGGCAAGGTCCCAGGTACATATCTGGCGAATCTCAGCTAGTTTCGAAGTGTATTGTGGGTCTGTGACGTTTGACACTCGAGTAGTTGTACTTTGCTCAATTCAAATGACCTTGTGTACATGGCACAACTTCGTACACCTGTTCAGCTGGTGAACGAGGCGGCCAAGTATCGCTACCGGAGCGGCGACATGTTCAACTGTGGCAGCCTGACAGTGCGCACCACGTGGGGCGCCGTCGGCCACGGCGCCCTCTACCACTCGCAGTCTCCAGAGGCCTTCTTCGCCCATGCTGCCGGATTGAAAGTTGGCGTCCTCTGCGTAAAATGTAGAACTTCGCAACAGCCCACTTCTCGTCTTCAGTTGGTGGTTCCCCGGAGTCCCATACAGGCGAAGGGTCTGCTGCTGGCGTCCATTCGAGACCCCAACCCCGTCATCTTCTTCGAGCCCAAGATCCTCTACCGGTCGGCCGTTGAGGAAGTACCGGAGGGAGACTACGAGTTGCCTCTGGGCGCCGCCGAGGTCGTCAGAGAAGGTTGTCGCGTCTTGGTCGCACTGAGGAACGATAGCCAGTGGCGCACTTGCTGTGCTGCTTCAGGCGCCGACGTGACCCTGGTGGGGTGGGGCACGCAGCTGCACGTGCTTCTGGAGGTGGCGCAGATGGCCGCCGACCAGGACGGCGTCTCCTGCGAGGTCATCGACCTGCGCACCATCCTCCCCTGGGACCAGGACACTGTTGCACAGGTCGGCTGCTGCTGTCTCAGCAACTCGTGTGGATTTGAGCCAAACACTGTTGATGCTATTGCAGTCGGTGGTCAAAACCGGCCGTCTATTGGTTGCACACGAGGCTCCGCTGACCATGGGCTTCGCCAGCGAGATCGCTAGCACCATTCAGGTACACTGCTTCGTACACTCGACGAAGTCTTCTGCGAAGCAACGGTTGCGTCCCATTGCAGGAGCGCTGCTTCCTCCATCTCGAGTGCCCGGTCAAGCGCGTCTGCGGCTGGGACACGCCCTTCCCCCACGTCTTCGAGCCTTTCTACCTGCCGGACAAGTGGCGCTGTCTCGAAGCCATTCGGCAGATGCTCAGATTCTGAGTCTGGCTGTGTTAGGTGAAATGAAGGATCGTTAGCGTTCGCGCTCGGGAAGACGCGGAGGGAAGAGAAAGGCAAAACTACGTAGAACGTGCATCGATTAGGCGCACTACAGGGGAGACAGCCGTTTGCTACTGATGGAACTGACGACAGAGAGACAGAGAACTGTGGGACAACGGAGCAGATGTTGTCATATGTACGTACATTCACGTCTCTTGGTGGCAGGCTTGATTAGCGGAGTTGAAGCAGTTGGTTTTGTCTGTCTGACGGCATTCGTCACCCCATTTCGTAGCCGCTCTTTTCTTTGGCAAAGTGGCCGGCGTCTCTTCGGTCTATCGCTGGTGGGTGGCGGTTCAGTTTCCATTTCAAGTTACTGACGTCTGCGTACCCCCGAGGGAGCCATCTCACGAATCCGTGGGTGACGTCTCCGTTCGTCTAGAGAGCCGCCTAGAGGACGGAGGTGCCCAGGTGTTTGAGCCCGGTCGTTAACGCGAACGACGGTAATCATCCTCTAATGGTCATCGAGCGGCTATATAGCTGCGGCGACCCTCGCGGCGTCGGTTTAGTCGATCGCGCACTTTCGCTTGCGTTCTTCGTCGCGTTGAAGAAGAGGCAGGATGTTCACGCGCCAACTTCTGTTGGCGACCATCGTCGCTGCCGTCCTCGTCGCCAAGGCGTCTCCCGCCGCGAAGAAGCGCCAGGCGGAGGAAGAGGACGACTCCTTCAGCAGAGACGGGCGCGACTACCAGACGCCGATCTTCGGCAAGCGCCAAGACTTCGACGACTACCAGACGACGTTGTTCGGCAAGCGAAGTCGCGAGTATCAGACCGGCATATGGGGCTGATGATCTCAAGGCGCCAAGGTATGGATGTGATACGGTATCGGATGTTTGTCTCTTGTGACACCGCATAGGACGATGTACTCGCTGTGGTGGTGGTCCGCGCAGCTTGCGAAATGACGCCTTGAAGTTTGGTCTCGCTGTCATATGATCGGTGCACAGTTGCACAGCCGGAAGTGCACATGGTATCACATTTAAAAGGAAACACTAGCCAGAATTTTATGCAACAATGCGGTTTGAACTAGGGGTTGTCATACAGAGCCAAAGCAATTAGCCAAACCAAGAGGTGGAAATCTTGTCGTAGAAGGAAGACAGCGAGACGGCCGATGCGCTTTTCGCGTCGAGATTTCCCGTCGGCGCGTCATCCGCGCCACTCTTCCTTGGCTGACCGCCGGCCATTGGGACTTCTCGAGTTACGGATGACGATTCCTGCAGATTTTGTAATACTCGATAACTCAGACAGCAGTGCAAGTAGGCACGTACGCAGGGTACGTAGGTAGGTAGGTACGAGTCCTCGGCATACGGTGGTAACCGTTTCGGCTACGCATGGACGAAGAATGCCATAATGTGTAAGTACAGTTCCGTAAGCCTACTGGTAATGCATCAATTGAAGCTGCGAGAGTTATTCGAATCGGCGCGACAATCATGACGTAGCTTACGAAGACAGTCTCACGTAAGCTGCTATCCACCTGAGAAGTGGGAAGTGCAAGCGAAGTGGGTGAGGAGACGGGCAGCAGCTGAAAGCGCTCCACCACAGCCGCGTTGAGCGGCAGCAGTCGCGACGTCGTGTGCGACGACTTCTGATCCGACCCATCGGTCGAGAGGGCGCGTCGCGCCGACTGCACCACATCGGCGGGGAGCAACGAGCCGTAGAGACTCTGAATCGTCCAATGTCGCGTCTCTGCAGAGCTTCTACAGGGCTCAAAAGACGCACCGTCATCTGCTGGAGGGCGCGAGTTACGTTGTGTTTCATGTGCGCCTTTGTCAAGTCCAGGTCGAAGGGGTCGACGACCGACTCCAACTGGCGAAGCAGAGCGTTCAACTGGTCCGCCAACTGCTGCAACCGGCGCAATCCGACTTGCGCACTGCCAGTTGTCTAGAACTGTTGGGCGTCACAGGCGTGCCAACCTTGTCAGCGCTCTGCGTCTTCGAGAGCGGGAACATGGCGAGGAGCAGACGGACGTCGAAGAGCGCCTGCATCGCCTGCCTCTGGCGCAGGCAGGCGGCGCCAGCAGACCCCGAGTAGACGGGCAGAAGCGCGGTCAGCAAGCAGCGTCCCATGGGCGGCAGCAGCTCCTTATGAGGTAGCCGGTGGACGGCAGAGCCGTGCGCTTTCTTGGCCAGAAGGGTCAGCGCCGCCCGCAGTTGGCGAGACGCCTGTTGCGGCACCTGGACGATGGACGTCCCCTTCTCCACGCCGCCGTCCGTGTGGCCTCCGTCCAATGGAATGCCCTCGAACTCCTGAAGCGCAGACATCGGTTCTTCTACGCTGAACAGCGAGCAAAAGAGAAGCCACGGATAGGAAGAGACCTGCACAGACGGCAGCACGAGAGCGGCGTCTTCGGTGCCTGCACAGAGCTTCCTTAGTCCAGACTCGTCGACGGCTTCTTCCACAGTTCCGCTCATCCATCGCCTAACAAGCAAACAACAAAGTTCGTCGCAATGGAAGGCGGCGACGACGGCACTCCGGCACACCCACGTCAGCGCCGCCGAAGAGGCCGTCAAGAGAAGCTGCCTGGCTTCCTGCCAAGTCTCCGAGTCTGCCTTCCTGCGCCCGGCTGCGTCCGACGACGACGACCGCTGCGCCTCCGCCTTGGAGAGAAAGCAGCGCCTCAGCGAAGGGCAGAATTCGACCAGTGCAAGGCACAGCTCGCCAACGAACAATGCCAGGGACAGTCTGAAACCGACGGCACATTTTAAAAGTGAGGTTTTCACTCTGGATGCCTGGGAAGACGGTACCAAAAGGGATCTGGGAAGACCGACGGTAGGCTCAGAACGAACCTGGAAGTGGGCGCTCCGTCGGCGCCTTCGAGTGCAGCTGACAGCATCTCGTCCACAAGTCTGAAAGAGCAAGGCACGGTAGAAAACCGCAATGAATAGCTGCAGTCAGAGCGCAGCGACGACAATCAAGTCGTCGCAAGACGCGAACCTCTTCAACTCGCGGAGACAGGAGGAGGAGACGGCGTTCCAAAGACGGGCCGAGTTCTGCCCCACGGACATGAGGTAGGCGGGCGGCAAGGGCAGCAGCCGACTGGAGGCCGACCGTTGCTGCTCCACAACACCCACGAAGCTGTCGAGCGCCCCCAGAATGGCGCCCAGCTCCTTGTCGAGGCCTTCGCACAGCCTGCAGCGACGCCGAATTGGCTCCAATCGGCATCGGCGTGCAGCAGACCCTACCTATAGACAGTGGGATGGGCGCCCTTGGCCCTCAGAGTCAGGCCGAAGTCCGCCAAAGGCGGCGAAGAAGAGCCGCCTTCGTCGAGGCCAATCTCAGTCGAGCCCCAGAGCAAGTCGGCGAAGGAGCTCGTCCTGGAAAGAAAGGACCACTCGAGCGTTAAGAAGCAACAGAGGCGGAGACATGACACACTGACAGGCTACCTCAGTTCCTTTGGAACGCTTCCCGATTCCAGACGAAGCTTTCGGCGCAAGTTGTCGCAGGCGACTCCAACGGACGTCCGGCACAGTGACTGCAATGAGGTTCCACGGTTGGGGAGGGGGGGGGGGCAATAAAAGTAGGGATGAGACAGAGGGAGAGAGAGAGACCTCGAAGCGCTCGTCGACGGCCTGCGCGAGCAGAGCCTCGTAGACGCCGAAGTCGTGACCGAGAACCGACTCGCAACGGCGCTGCCACTTCTCCCCGCAGCCCTCGATCTGTCCCAATAACACTACGCAGGTAGGTTTCCTCCGTCGTCACAGTAGCAAATAAGATTATCCACCCACATCAACCAGTAGAGATAGACAGCCGTTCTTGAGATTCGTCAGCGCTTCCATGTCTTCGAAGTTGTCTAGGCTCGATCGAACCTCGCCCACGCTCTCTTCTAGCATCCTGAAGACGATGAGAATACCCCCACCTACGGGCGACCCATAAGAGCACTCTAACGAAGTGCGCAGAAAAGAATTCATACGAGGAGAGGTGTTCGTTGACGATGACTCTCAAGCTGTCGACGGGTATTTCCATATCGTCGCTCGTCGGCCCAATAGGTTTGAAGTCTGAAGCGCGGCGGGTGTCGCAGCTCTAACGTGTTAACTGCACCCTCATCAAGACAGTAACGCTGTCGCCGACCTTTGACATCTTCCGGCAGGTGGTGGGCGAAGCTTCGACTCTGCAGCTTCAGGTACTGGACGAAACCCTCTGAAGCGCAGTAGCACTTCCCATTAGAGCGGTAGTAGAGGCGCAAAGACGTCACTTCCCCACCCACCAGGCTTCCACTCTCCCGAGAGCACGGAGGCGGCCGTGGCGGCCAGGGTGCTTCCCGACTGCTCGTCCAGCTGGAGGTCGAATGGGCGCAGGGCGGCGACGCCCACGAACAGGGCCTGGCACTTGACCACGACGTCGACCAGACTCCGGACGCACACGCCGATCTTCTCCCTCGAGGTCGCCGACGTCGCCTCCGCTCGCCACACCTCTCGCACGCTCTCCTGCAAGACTACCAACAGTGAGACGGTGGCCAAATGACGTACAGAGAGAGGGTAACCAACGTGTGTGTTTACCAGGGCAAGGCAAAAGCACGTGACAAAGCAAGACGACTCGCTTACACCAGTAATGGCCAACCTTGTTCAGTTGCAGAAACCACTCCAGTAGCTTCTCCATCGACAGCGCCTCGAGCAGTAAGGCGGCGCACAACGCTTGCTCTCCTCGCTCGTGGCGCAGAGCAACGCTTCCTATCTGAATACAAAGCGCAGTTTATAAGCTTCAGCACGCTCCACAATAACGACATTCAGCAGGAGTGGAGTCACACCTCTTGGTGCAGCTGGTGGCGAAGGGCGCGCAACTCATCGGACACCGACTTCAGCAGACGGCGCTCCGAGTCGGATGCGCCGACGTGGCAGTCCCTGAGCAGCCGCTCACCTAGCAGCAGCAGCCAGACGGCTGAAAGAGCGCCTTGGCCGCCCTCCGTCGCGTCCATTTCTAGCGCCTCGTAGATCTCAAACAGCCGGCGTGACTGGCCAATAGTTCTGCGCCTGCCGCCGAAAGGCTTCTCAACAGGGAGCTCACCATTTCGGGCGTGTCCAGCAGAAGTTTCATGACGCACTTCCTTCGCGCCGGCTCGTCCACTGGCGTTTGACTGAAGAAGAGCGGCTGGATCTTCTCGGGCGCAAACAAGGAAGAAGAAGCGCAATGGACAAGACCTCATGATGGCGGCTCGCTGCTGGACGGTCATCAAGTGCTGCTCCAGCTTCTGCAGGTGATCCAGACTGACGTGCAGCTCCTTCACCGACTCCGTGATCTGCAGAGAGAGCGCAGTCGCGCAATGCCAACACTCCCGATTAGCTCTAGCTTTGCTCGCCTGACCTACAACAAGGCTAACGACCTAGGCTTCTTCCCGCTAACAAAAAGCCAGAACCTTGTTGGACAGGACTTTCATCTCCTTGATACTGTCCGCCGCTTCTATGATATCCCGATAGCGCCGGCCGACCATCTGCCGAAGGTCCTCCTTCTTCTGCTCGATGTCGCTTCTGGAATACGTAAATCGTGAATTATATGAGACACGACGAACGGAAAACCACAAAGACGCGACCAACTTCAGCTTCCGCTCTACGCTCTGAACATCCTCGACGGTGAACTTCTCAAAGAGCGAGTCAACGTCAACTGAAGACATTCTGCAAACCGCCACAGACGAACGAACTTGCCAATCGTCGACTTCCGTTACTTATTCATAGCCTTCCACAATGGACGGTCGGTTTCAAATTCCATAGGGCAACACGTTGCTACCCACCGTAGCTGTATCGCAAACGTGAATCGCATCAGTTGTCTGCAACATGAAAGCTGCCAAACCGCTCCCACCTCCGCGACCAGACTTTATCTCCGCGCCGCACCCGCTCTCCGGATCACTCGAGAGCACGGACAGACAGCTTTGCGACAAGTCACTGTGTTTCGTCGGATGTGGAATCACTTAGGTGTCTTCGGGGCTGCCAGGGTCGTCGTCGTAATTCTGGGAAGGGGGTTGCTGCTGCTGATAGAGGGCGGCGCTCTGCCGTCGCCCCCTGCAGCCATCCTTCTCCCAGTCGAAGGGGTCCTCCTTTCGGAATCTCTTGTGCGCCATGATGAGCCTGCATGGAAAGTGAACCTTTGTTACATCATGCATAGCAATTGGGTACATACGTAGGTAGGTATGGTAGCGTACTGCAGCTTGGCGTAGAGGTAGTTGTAGGAGGGTCGCTCGTGGTACTGGACACTTCTGATTCGGCGTAGGATGTCGACGAACTCGGTGGGCATTCCCCTGCAGAGGTCCTCGTCCGTCATCGTCTTCTTCATGTGGATGATGTCCGTCTTGCGGTGCAGACTGCCCCAGGGCAAGCCTTTGTGCACCTCGATCAGCGTGTACGCCCAGGACCACAGGTCGTCCCGACGACACTGCTCCTCGCGATTGTGCAGCGTGGGAGAGCAGTAGCTGCAGTGAGAGAAGTCGTCGGCTCGTAGAAGTTTGAACAGTGGTAACAGCGCGGCTGCGCGCCACTTGCCAAGTCGTCCCGCGGAAGCCGACCTTCCTTCTGGGCGCTCTCATCACTTTTGGATCCGCCGTCGTCACATACTGTCGAGCCAGTCCGAAATCGATTAGGTAGATGGTCCGTTCCTGCTCGTTCGATCCTTGGCCTGGAAGATCAAGACATCAGAGTTGAGGTGCAAAGACTGATCGGAGCAGACGAAGTCTAAATCGGCCGCCGGTCGAACCGATGGTGAAGTTGCTGGGCTTGAGGTCTCGATGGATGAATCCAGCGTCGTGAAGGTTGCGCAGGGCGCAGAGCATGCCTTCAGCGGCGCGCACCGTTGTCGAAAGGCTGAGGCGGCCGCCCCGCTGCTTGCGGCGCAGCTCGCTCAGACTGGGCCCCACCAGCGTCATGACCAGGTAGCAGAACTGGGAGGTCTTGCCGGAGTCGAGAAGGTCGCACGCGTGGCGCTTCCAGTAGTCTTTTCCTTCGTTGAGCTTCCTCAGTATGGCTACTTCCATTTTCAGCACGTTCTCCGTCTTCGGCTGGCGCGTCTCTACCTTCATGGCGAACCGACTGAAAGAAAGTCCTTTGCTCTTCTGTTGTTGGACGAAAGCAGTGTAGGCGCTCCCAAGGGGCCAACATACCCGCGCGGTCGGCCGCCGCTGCTGCTGCTGCCGGCTGTGGCCTCGACAAGTTTGGTCCCCGTCACCGACGAGGTTGACGACGATGGCCTTGTCCCGAGGTCGACCACTTCGTAAATGGCGCCGCAGCCGCCTTCGCCGAGCTTCCGTTTGATCTGGAACAGGAACAGTCGGCGTCTCAAAATGTAGCGGAGGGATCCCAAATCGGACGGCGGCGGAGTACCTCCCAGCGGCGGGCGACTCTGGTTCCTCGCTTGATGTTGGCCACATCGTCCACGCGCGAGTGCTTGCGGTGACGGCGCTGCTGCTGCGCTTGGCCGCCGGCCGCTCCGCCGTCTCCGGGCATGATCGCCCTCAGGAACGATTCCACGCGGCCCCAAATGGTGAGAGAGTCGGTCGAGCGGCGCCTCGCTTCAGCTTCGGCCCGTATTTCACTCTTCTTAGTCTTCTTCTGCTTTTAGTTTAGTTTCCAGCTATAATTATATATTATGGCATAGCTTTGTTTGAGAATAAGCGCGACGCTGTGATGTTATGGTTTGCTCTGGCTATCCAAGCAATGTAGAGGAAAGCTCTCCTTCTGGATCTATGCTGACAAGGTTGGTGGGCTTTTAGTTGGGGGGTGGGGGGGTGTGTGTTTTTTGAGGGGTTGGCCGGGGGGGTCTTTTTTTTGTTGGGGTGTTCAGTGGTTTTTTTTTTTTTTTGGGGGGCTCGGCCCTGCGGAGTTTTTTTGGGGGCGCTTTTTTTCCGCCTTAATTATTTTTTTTTTTTTTTTTTTTTTTTCGGTCGGGTTCCCCCCTCTCTCCGCCCCCGCCCCTTTTTTTCTTTGCCCCCTTATCCACCTTTTTTGTGGAGTATAAAAGGCCTATGGTCTACTTCATCATATGTCAGGTCAGGCGATCTTCTGACGACCCGAATGGGGATCATCTTCTTCTCCACCTATCACCCGCTTCATTTGTGCGGTAGCATTATTCATAGACGGACACGCTACATGTGCTACCGTACCTAATTAAAAGTTTCGCTTTGGGACGAGCTTACAGCAATTGGGTAGGTAATATTTGAATTTGAAAACGGGAACCTGTGATTTGAATTTGAACTCTCACTCATCCAAGTGGGTATAAGCAGGGTCACAAATCAGACTGTGGTGACACAATCGATTAGGATTGCGATTGTGTTGGCCTTGCAGTCTCTAGAAAGGGGACTTGACACAGAGCTCATACCTAGACTCGGACAAAAATATTTCCCAGCAATCCCAGGTAGTATATTGGTACACACAAAAGATAGGGTAGTCTCGAATCAGGCAGGCTACTTGCTTCGTCACTTCATATATAATACCGTAATTTTGACTTGTGCTGCCTATAGCATTTGGGTATTTGAAAATAGAAGTACGGTAGTGACAAACTTTGAAAGAGAGCGCTCCTTTCTGCCCTGCTTCTTTCTTTTACAAAATCTGTTGAAGCCGTTGTCAAGAGAATTTTGGTGGTATCGGTAAGATATTTGCTACGACGCACGATACATCAATGAGGAAGTCCAAGCAGCGAACTCACGCAATGAAAAAGAGCAAGGTCAGATCGGCGTCGGGAAGTCTGAGTGCCGCCGGTTCGGCCGCTTCCCTTCAGCAGAATGTGCTGCCGGACAATCTCTTGTCGCCTTCCGTCACACCGCATCCGTCTAACAGTGACGACATTTTTGCGCGGGTTGGCTTCTGTGTGATTGCCCTAGTTCTATTCGGCGAGGTAAAACAGTGGGTTACTATATCATTTGTCGTTCTTAGAGCCTGCTGAACTACCAGTTTATGGACTTGGTCCCGCCGCGGTTTCAACAGCAGCAGCACAAGTTTCAATTGGATCAGAGCGGTCGTCCGTCCGCCGAGGAACTTCCCGGCAGCTCCGTCATCAATTCGGTCTTCGCCAGCTACGGAGAGAACCGTCGCGTCGAAGGCGTCATCCAGAATCTGTTCGAGGCGTACGGCTTCATCGAAAGCGAGGTGTGATTTCTTCGCCATTGTTTTGTGCCATATGGAAAGAATCTCGATAGTTTAGTCGTGTTTGGTTCAGTTTCTCGACACGAACGTGTTCTTCGTGCCTTCCCACGTCGACTGGCCTTCGGTGGAGAAGTTCCGCGGCATCACCGAAGCGAATCAGCCGCGTTTTCCCGACCTTCGCTTGGCCTTCTCCATTGGCGACTCCGTCTCCGTCGTTTGCAGTCGACAGCCCGAGAGAAGCGGCTGCCGCTGGCTGGCCAGCCAAGTGTGACTCTGTAAACTGTGTCTAGCGATTCTTGCTTGCTCAATGGACTCGGCGCTTATACAGGGTTTTTTTTTTAATTCGGCAAATGGAAAACCTGAATATCTTCTGCTGTGATGAAGCAATTCGAACGAAACTTGCACACAATATAGCCAACATATGTCCATGATATGTGTTATGTTGAGGTGTCAATTCATCTTTGTGACCGCAAGTTACAAGGCGTCAAAGATGTAACTAGAAATTTGAGGTTGCACACGATTAAATTACGCAAAACTCGCACGTTTCTCAGCCAATTTTGACGGGGCTACATTCATTAGATTGAGAAGATTACAAGCTTTCATATGTTCCAAGAACGAATTGCGTAGGCCCCACATAGCGTTAGTTACGACATGTCAAAGTTGAGATCACCAGCCACAAACGTCATTCTTGGCCACCTCGGCCTCCTCGCGCAACTCCGGTACTTTGGAGCCAACTTTCAGGCGCTGTATCTCAAGCACGGTACATCGCACAGGGTTGATTCATCAAGCATATGAAAGGTTGTTTTATGTCGTATCTAATGCACTTAGCCTCACTCCATTGTGACGAAAATCGAGCAAGTTAGGAAAGTTTAAAGCCATACCAGCTTGCGCAAAATCTCAAATTTTTGGGACTCAACTTTGTGGTACTGTAACTTGAGCTTGCGATAGCCAAGAGCTATATAAAAGCAACACATATCATGGACATATGTCGACTATATTGTGTGAAAGTTTCGTTCGAATTGCTTCATCACAGCAGAAGATATTCAGGTTTTCCATTTGCCGAATTAAAAAAAAACCCTGTACGAGTTGTACACTGACTCGGTGACTGCGCAGGTTGTCCTCACGAAGCTGGGCAATCGAGCGTCTCCAGCGTCTAATGTCACGTCGAGTTCGCTTCCCGCCGTCGTCTATCCCACGCCGCCGCCTTCGGTGCGGCCGCCCGGCGTCGGCGTCGCTACCGCCGTCTGTCCTGCGGGCTACATGTTCTGCAGTTGCACCAGCCAGAAGGAAGCGCCGCCGAATTCGGCCCTTCAGCTACAGTTCCAGTCGCAGGCGCCGCCTCCGCAGAATCCGCCGCCAAAAGCAGTCGTCGCCCACTTTGCTCCCACAGAGCAATGGCTGAGTCGCTTCAAGGGCTGCTTCAGTCTCTTCAGTCGTCCGGGAGAAGCGGCCGTAGAGCGAAGTCTGAGAGACGTTAGTTGTCTCGCAACATTCGGTATCGTTTCTAGTGATGTGAATGTTTCAACGCGTGTTTCCTTCCAGTTGCCGGAGCAGTTCGAGTACAAGCTGTGGAAGGGCGACAACTGCTTCACGAGACTGCCCAAATTGCTCGAAGGCGCCGGCTGGAAGCCGAACGAGAATTGGTCGCTCGAACGGCCGCCAGATTCCGAAGGCGCCGTCGCTGCTTCTGCTCCTCCGCCAGCGTTGCCCGACAGACGCGTCTGCACTGGCACTTGCTGCAACAGTGAGCTCTCAAGAATTTTACTCTCTCTCTCCGTCATGTTGCAGTGTTCCCAGACCTGGCATATGAAGAGAATGTGTGGTGGTTTCAGCGTGGTCGAAGGAGCAGCAGCACACGCCTTTGCCCAAGTGAGCAGACAACATCCGTTTCCTGTGGCGCGACCCCTGATGATCGTTGGTGCATAGGAGTGCGTGCAAGATAGTTTGATGCCGCTGTCGCCGCGTTTCATTGGGGCTGTTGCGGCGGCGGTCTGGCTTGCCCTTGTTGATTTGAGATTACTTAGGTTCAGTGTGAATTTCCCCTTCCTCCGATTGTTCCCTTTCGCGCTTCTGTAGTTGGTAGTTGCAGGAACGCATTTCTTGATCTCCATTTACTCACTACCTCGCGAAGCGGACGGCCGTCGTTGTCGTCTTGCAGCCTTACTCTGGGTACGTCCGCTCACACGTGCCCATTTTCCGTTACTGTCACGACTTTCTCGCCGGTTTTTCGCATGTGCCTACCGCATTCCTGTCTTGAATGCTTAGAATGCCCTAGGAGATGCCACTTCCAGGGAGTAACAATCCGGTGTGCGCGACAGGTGAATACCGAGTTCCTTGGTGTTAATTGTTCCCGTTTCGCGTTTGTTTCTTCGTTGGCGCGAGCGTGGCTTCTTTTCGGCTCATCCGTTGCTTGTGGCGCGCGAGGAGCCGCTAGAACTGTTCTCGATGAATGTAGAGTGAATGCGCCAACAGATCGTACGTTGGGGGGAATCTGGCGAAGAGCAAACGAAGCATCGGAAGGATCGTAAACGGAGGAAAACGAGAGATTCTCGAGATAGGCTTTCTAGCGGTAATCTAAATGTTGCGGCATAGCTACGTCTCTGAATTAGCGCGACGCTGTGATGTTTGGTGTGCTGTTGCCATCCAAGCATCGTAGAGAGAGGTCCTGGATCTATGTTGACAATCAAAAGGGTGATGAACGAATCTACTTCATCACACGTCAGGTAAGGCGATCTTTTGACGACCCTTATGGGCGAGCATAAATTCATTTCCACGTACCATCAACGGGCTGCATACATTCATCCTTGCTGTAGCA
>JASAMZ010005364.1:0-14024 GCA_030248115.1 Linhomoeus sp. GSCO2_2 | reverse complement strand
TCGCCATTGCATGAGAATAGTGCAGGAGCCCCTGCATAAAAGAGGGGCAGACGAAAGAAGAGAGCAGCCGCAGCCGCTAGCGTAGCTTCATCGCTGGGCACCACAGCGATTGCAGCCATTAACGGATTCGCGACTCTCGAAAGCTCTTGTCTTCGTATTCGCTATGTGCTAACAAAAGTGTGTCTGAAGTCAGACTATTACTCATAAATTGTTACCGATTTCGGTCCCTTCCGCTAGAAATGGCTCTAAAATAGCGCCGCAGGCAAACAAGTTTTGTACTCTGCTCTGGATTCAGGACAAAAATAGAAGCGCAGTTGGGTCAGCGTTACGGTAAAAACCTCTCGTTTAAGTCGGAGCTGCAATCACTGGGGCCGAGGCATTGAAAACCTGAGATCACACAATAACCATTCATCACTGCGTGCTCACTATCCCCGCAGCTGACGGTTGTGGGTACAAAGCGTCACATTCAACTGCACCTTTCCCCAAACAAATCTACTGTCCGCCTACTATGGTTGACGTTTAGTTTGTTGTTGTTGCACAAAAAGGGTTCGAGTGACAAAGCTTCTGGTGTAGAATGACAGCTTTGTAGGCTGGACAAGTACTGTGCCGTGCAAATCACACTCCCACTCAGCGGCGGGCCTTTGAAGAATTTGAAACGCAGTGAATGACTGCGCGCACGCCCACAAGCGTGAGAAAACCATCATTCGTGATTTCGGTTTGCGTTTTGATCTGGCGAAGCATAAAGCGTCACAGACGGCCAGTTTTGCGTAAGTGTAGGCATCGGTACAACAGTTCACTGGGTTGACAACCGTCGAATATCCTGATCATGAAGCTACTTCTCGTTGGAATTGTAATTGCGGCGTCGACAGGTTCGCTGCGACAGGCTTCGGTGAGAAGCGCTTTGAAGCCATGGAAAGGACGATTAATAGTAGATAAATCATAACACATTCACATTGTGTGTGTTCTTCCGCCAGGCTCGTCTCCCGGAGTCGGAGAAGCTAGAACTCGTTCGCGAAGGCGGCATGTCGCCGCAAGGCGTCGACAAGCTGGAAACACTGCTGGAGAGACTGGAAGAAAGGGCGGGACAAACGTCCGACCTCGCGCCTGGATTCGAGGCGAGTTATTGTCGAACGCAGCTTCTCCTTTCGTTTCAGTTAATTAAGATTGTAAATGCAGATGCACTGTTCCAGTTTCAGTAAACTGAAACCGAGCTTCAGGTATCGAAGGCGCAATATGTCGCAATGATTTGTCTAGAATCCGTGTTATATTGGGTGTTGATACTGTGTACATATTGTAGATTCAAAGCAGTTTTTGAAGTCTGTAAGTTTAGAGTTGCGCGATTTGGACGATTATGACCTAGATATGAAGAAAACATCTACTTTGGTTGCAAATTTTGGTGGAATTACTCGAAAATACGCCGAGGTTTAATAAATTTCCAGCATTAAACAACTGTAACCGAACTATGTAACTGTGAGTTTCAGTTTCAGTTGTGACGTCCGTGACAGTTTCGATTCAGCATCAGTTACAATTAGCAGATTGTAACTGACTGAAACTAGTTAAAATTTCTGTTGGCCAAAGTGTCAACATAATGTCACTTAGGTAACTACTACTGCGCAGCTAGGTGCCGTGTTGCAGGCCGGAGATAGGCAGCGCGTGCCTGTGGGAGGGAAAGCTGAGAAAGGCTCAGAGTTTGAAGGCGACATGTATGAAGGAGACATTATTCTGTCGGAGAGAGAGATTGACGAAATGCTGAAGTCAGTCCATCTTGGCGGCAAGTGCAAAGAAAGCAGGGGGTGGGGGGGGGGGGGTCAAATGAAGCAGCATGCAGTGATGCACTCTATCACAAGGTTGTAAAAGCTACAGTACTTTGCACGTGCATTATACAAGTCACGCGCAACAATGCAAAGACGCGAGAGGAAACCGTATCGTCTTTCAGGCACCTCGACGAAGAAGACGAAGCCGGTAACAACACTGCGCACGCGCGTCGAAAGAGGAAGATAGTGCGCCGCGCGTCGAACAAATGGCCTCTGCCCATCAAGTACGCCTTCAGCAAGAATCAACCACGTGAGGAACCTTTTGCGCTGCAGAGACTCTTCAAGGCAACTCATAAGTAACCTAATCAGTTTGATTGGGGGGGGGGGGGGTGGAGGAGGAAGGGGAGGGTGGGGGTAGTTAAGTGAGGAGGGGAGTGAGAGTAGAAAGGAGCCTCCCCCCCCCCCTTCCGTTAGGTACTTTCCAAAGCTCTTTGCTTAGGCTTTAGAATCGTCATTGCGAATTTGCTAGAGGCCCTGTTCCATATCTGTTGTCATGGTATGGTACTGTACATAGCTGAGTCCTACAGTATCCTTGTGTAACGTTCAAGGGTTGAAACCATCCACGCTTTGACTGTAACACCAACATGGTACAAAATGTATCGATGATCACAACTTTGGCGCCCACAAACAAACAGCCAACGAGACCCACGTCCGAGCTGCCATGAAGCTCTGGGAAGACGAGACGTGCGTGCGCTTCGAACAAATCGACGTGTGCTATTTGGAAATGGCCGGCGGCTGTGTCAACGTCTACGCTGGGCGCATACAGCCAGGGTCTGTCTGCCGCAGCAGAGAATTGCGTTTCTGCGCTTAAATATCGTCTTACCTACACATAGGAGCATAAGGTATGTACCTGCGGTAAAACAGGCAATTTGAGTTGCCAAAGTGCATTCTTTCCGACTTGTGTGCGTGAGGAAGGGAAAGAAGTGACTACCGACAACCGATATGGTGTAGGTACACTGGGTATGGTATGTATCTGTCACAGGCCATGGCTGTCTTCAGGCCATCGCCGTCTAGACGGCTTTGGCCTGGTCGATCAGGCCGTGGCCGTCTTTTCGAGCAGAAGACGGCCGTGGCCTGATGCGTCAGGCCACAGCCGTCTAGACGGCCACGGCCTGCTGCGTCAGGCCATGGCCGTCTTTTCATTTCTCTGTTAGTTTCCGACATATGTAGTGTATTCCTTCCAGTTTAGGCTATGCTTAGGCTCGCCCTGCGCCCACAATGCACAAGAGTCAGTCGGCGTCGCAGTCTGGCGGGTCGAAACTTAGGCTTAACGCGACCGGTGACCGACTTCAGGGCGCGCGGAGCGCGCCCTGAAGTTGGTGGTCGCGCTAACCTAAGTTGAGACCCGCCAGGCGCGACGCCGGCCGAGTTTTAGTGCAAACTGCAAGTGGAATAAACACTCCTCCATCTACTTCACCTCCTGCTTAGGCCTGCTGTGCCCCTTCCCTGCAAGCGCTTGCAACAGCTGAAAGACGGCTACGGCCTGGTCCATCAGGCCACGGCCGTCTTTTCGAGCGGTAGACGGCCATGGCCTGACGCATCAGGCCAACGCCGTCTAGACGGCGATGGCCTGAAAACGGCCATGGCCTGCAACATATCCTAGGCACAGTATGTACGACTCTGCAAATAGATTTCGCATACGATTATCGCTTCTTCCACTAGGACTCGGACGCTGATTCGCTCGACAAATACATTGGCCGCATTTCGACCTTCAGGCGGGAGTCGAATTGTCAAGCAAGAACTGGCTACGAAGGACCAGGGGCCCATGCCCTCTCGATCAATAAGTGCAGTCTGTTGGGGGCGGCGCATGAAATTGGTAAGAGCAATACGCCGAGTGAGTAATTAATTCTCCGCAGTCGCATCCACTACTTACATATGTACCTAGGCAGCGAAGCATGCGTGCGTGCGGCTGGGTGACCAATAGAAACTCATAATAGTTTCAGTTTCAGTTTCAGTTAAATTTGTGGTGCTGGGTGAGTTTCAGTTTCAGTTACAGGGAATCCGCGCGAAAGCGATTCAGTTACTGAAACTGAGTTTCAGTTATTGAAGAATCAGAAAGTTACAACGATCGTATAGTACAACAACAACGATAGTATAGTATTGGCCGAGATTTTTGGATTGTTGTATAGTATAGTATTGTATAACTTTCAGAAATTAATTGTTGTATAGTATAGTATAGAATAGCTTCAAAAATTTCAATTGTTGTATTGTACAACAATGCGAATTGTTGTATGGTAAAACGGAAAACAGCCAAAAAATTTCACGTATGGGTAAGATACCAGTAGCAAAACGAAGCGCAAACGTATTGAACAGTGCCAAATCGATATCAAACTCTGCTGAAGTACAGTAACAGAGCATGATTTGTACTTGTCGAGTCACTGACATGCAATTTGGAGGCCTCTTCTGTGTTAAATTACTGCATGCAATACCTCGATTGTTATACAACAATGCATTGTTGTATAGGATTCAGTTGTTGTATAGTATGGTATAGTATGGCTGACCTGATATCAATTGTTGTATAGTATAGTACTGTACAACAAATGCCGAAGGAAATGTTGTATAGTATAGTATGCTATACTATAACATACTATACAACTATACAACAATGCATTGTGGTATTGTATGAAACGCTGACAACGAATTGCTCAAAATCATTCCTGTGGGATGAAATTTGATGGACAAAGAAGCAATTTCTAAACTTGGAAAGGCGTCCTTGCATATTTGGCCTCACAAATGAACAAAACGTCCACATAAGTAGAAGAATTTTTGTAAAAATCTGCTGAATTTTGGCAAAATTTTACATTCAAATAACTGAAACTAAACTGTGAGTTTCAGTTTCAGTTTCAGTTACGGAATCCGCGCGAGTTTCGATTCAGTTTCAGTTTCAGTTAACTGACTGTAACTGAAACTGAAACTGAAACTAGTTTAAGTTTCTATTGGCCACCCTGGCGTGCGGACATTACGAAGTACATGACTTGCTGGTGCCAGCTCAGTTTACTAGTATCCTATATACTAAGCGGCAAAGGTGTGTCCGTGTGTCTGTCTGTGTGTTAACGCCATAACTCTAGCCACAGTTGACGGATCGCGATGATCTATAGCTTAAACTGACCGTCATGACATGTAGTTTTGCACCTCCTATTTTAGAATTTTGACTGATGTCTAAATTCCACAATATTTCGCAAATATCAGCTGCGCCAGTACATTCTGAGCACAGAAGGCACCACAAGCTGTGATTGACGTTTGAGTTCGCGCCAAAAGCGCTATGCAGTGTCAACACTCATGACAGAGTTGTCGCTGTGAGACTCCAAAGTATATTCGCAGGCACTGCATGCACTGGCAGGGGCGCAGCATCAAACAACTTTGGATCATTGTCAAATGTCTTTAGATCTGTCTGAAATCTCCTACGGGCTAAACCCAATCGTCTACGGGCTAAACCCAAGTATCTATTGTGTGTTTACAGGCATGGGAGCTGGTGCGAGTGTAAATGTAGGCACTGGCAGGGGCACAGTGTCAAATGGCTTGAGATCAGTCAGAAATGCCATATTGGCTAAACACAAATGTCTATGGGCTAAACACAAGAGTCTACTGTGTATTTACAGGCACATGAGCTGTCACTATCCTAAACGTAGGCACTGGCAGGGGCACAGGGTCGGATGGCTTGAGATCTATTTGAAATGTCCTATGGGCTAAACCCAATTGTCTATGGGCTAAACCCAAGCATCTATTGTGTATTTGCAGGCACAGGAGCTGACAATGGCACAGGGTCTTGACCATAGAGATTCTCCTACGGGCTAAAGGCTCTAGTCTACATTACTATGCTAGCTAGGTGTAGTGTCTGTCTGTCTGTCCGTCCACGCTTGCCTCCCTAGCACTTCGCCACGCGACGCTTCAGCATGCGCTTGCCTCGCTAGCACTTTGCCACGCGACGCTTCAGCGTGCGCGCGCCTAGACGCCAGCGGGACGCCAGCGGCGGCAATCAATCGCTGCACGGCCAGCGCCGCCTGTTGCTGCCTGCCTTCAACGCAGGCATCGCCTGAACAGTACGGCAAGACACCATCGCCGCTCAATCAGGGTCGCTCCCCTTAGCTCGCATTGGATCTGGCGGCTCTCTACCATTTGTTTTGCGTGGCGCTTTGTACGGCGCGTTCGCGAGGCAGTCAGCGCCGTTGGCTTGCAACAGGAGTGACTGTCTGCAACAGTACAAATCTTGCAACAGGACAGATTTTGCAACAGGACAGATCTTGCAACAGGACAGATCTTGCAACAGGACAGCACCATTGGGTCGCAACAGGACAGACCTTCTGCAACAGGACAGATTTTGCAACAGGACAAATCTTGCAACAGGACAGATCTTACCACAGGACAGATCTTGCAACAGGACAGATTTTGTAACAGGCAACAGGAGAGACCTTGCAACACGACAGATCTTGCAACAGGAGAGACCTTGTAACAGGACAAACCTTGCAACACGACAGGCCTTGCAACAGGATAGATCTTGCAACAGGAGAGACCTTGCAACAGGACAGACCTTGCAACAGGACAGGCCTTGCAACAGGTCAGACCTTGACAATGAACAGGACGGATGTTGCGGCGCGCGCACGAGGCGACCACCGCCGTTGGCTCACAACAGGACAGACCTTGCAACGGACAGACCTTCAACAGGACAGATTATGCAACAGGACATTACGGCCATTTACGACTACATTCCATGCTATTCAGATCACACAAATTCTTCTGCAACAGGAAGGAACGGCTAGTTATTTCTCACGGAGGTTGATCCACAATTTTGCGACCCGCGAAGGCGCGAACCCAAATGATTGGCCCACACACCGAGTTTCTTCTGTAAATAAGTCCCTCCCTTCGCCGACTTTCGGGTTGCCATATCGGAAGAGAACCGGAACCCGGTCGTCGTTTGAAGGTGGTGGGGGCCGGGGAGGGGGGGGGGGGGGGGGGGGGTGTTTGTGAGGAGAGAACGACGTTGTATTGTAGCCAAAACTTTCAAAACCTTATCCGCCCGCCCTCAGGCAAGCAACATTCAACGAGGGCTCCGCGTGCTCTCAGATCTCTCAGAAGCTTCGTCAGAAGTCGTAGCCGTCGTCAGAAGTCAGACGAGACTCTGGACTTTAGGTTCTTTCAGGCCACATAATTGGTTTGAATCACGAGCAGACGAGGCCGGACCGAGACGATTACGTGTCCATCCTTCTCGAAAACGTCAAGAACGGGACCAGGAAAAACTTCGACAAGAAGCACACGGACAACGTGACAATCTCCGGCCTGCCCTACGACTTCAAGTCCGTCATGCACTATCACATGAGGGTGCGTGCAGATTTTTCCAAGTTCTGCATTTGCATACCATCCTAGTAGGAATTGTGATGGAGCCATTCCTGGTGTTTAGCGGGCAAATGACGTTTCTAGGCATTCTCAGTCGATCCGCTGACCAAGAACACAATTGTGCCACACAATCCGGACATGAATTGGGTTATTGGTCAATATGATCGCCTATCATTTACCGACATCAAAGCGGTCAACTTGGCATACTGCAGCGGTAGGTGAACAAGCTTTGTATTACGGTTTACGAAAAGTCGAGTCTTGTATCCTGGCTGGCATTGTTTAGAAATTGCTCTTTGTTGAAAGTGGGAGAAACTGCCGCTCTTATTTATTCCTCGCTTCACGAGCTTCACTTGACAGAACATGACGGCGCGCTTCGCGAGGGTTCAAATGCCGCTCTAAGACGTAAGACCAACGAACTTGAGCAGTGTTGGTGAAGAAAATGTAGCAAAAGTCAGTCTTAATCTCGAATAAATGCAAGAAGAGGAATGCAAGAATCTTGATTGCAAGAATGCAAGAATTTTGAAAATACCATTTTCTCTGAGCGTGTTTTGCTAATTGAAAAAGCTTTTTGACATCCCATAAAAGAGCGCGTCTCGAGTTTTCGAACGAAGCGCTGCACGCCTCTCTACGACGTAAGACGAGCGAGTTGGAAACGTTTTGCGTTTTTGGCACTCCTCCCCTCCAAAAGGGAGGAGTGCTATAGTGATGGTGCGGATTCTGTGTAAATTCAAACGCTCATAAGTCGGGCTAGAGTTGGCCGATCGGGGCGAATTTTTTTTTATTCGATAGGTCTCGGGATGGCGCAGGGCGGATCGAAGGTCTCGACTTCCGGCCGGGACCCGATTTCTGGCAAGTTGCCAAAAACCCGGTTTTTCGGCCTCCGACGAACTTTGGACGCTTAGAATAGTGTTCTGGTAGATCGGAGCAAGACGAGCTTTGGGCCAAATATGTAAAAGACAATGGGCTATCCGATGGTAGGGGCGCCGTTAAGCTGGGTCCGGGCATGCCCGGGCCGGGTAGCAAAAACCGGGTTTTTCGACCCAAAAGTAGGGCTCGGTTTGCCATTCGTGGTTTTTTTGTTTTGCTTGATAACGGTCTGTTATTTTCTGTATTTGAACAGCTTGGATAGCTGCATCCAGAATCGTCGCCAGAATCCCGGTCGGATGACGTACGGGCCGGGAAATATTGCTCAAAGTTGGGTTCCGGGCTCCCGGGCAAAACTTCGGGCAGGCGTAACTTTTGCTAGGGTGGTCTTATTGAGATGCGAAAAACACCACTCGATAGAGCTCGGCGTGCTCTACAACTATGTAATAGACCAGTTTTTTCCGAATGGTCAAATTTTGGGTGAAAAATTGAAAAAATCGATTTTTGGGTCGAAATTCGAAATAGTCGCGTTTCGCATTTTTTGCTGCGCTATTCGATCTCGGCGATATTTGGTGATTTTTTAGGCCGAATAAATAGAATTTTGGAGTTAGAAGTACAGCTTTGGGTGGGGTACATTTTTGGGTGAAATTTCGATTTTTTTGACAAATTTTCGGTATTTCGGTGCAAAGTGGGGTCAGTTGAGATATTTCGGTGTCAGTTGGACTTTCACGTGATAGAGCATCAAAAGATACGTTGTTTTTGTTATAAGCACTTTTTCCGTCCGACGCGTATTTTGGCGGGAAATTTGAATTCAAAATTTTAGCTGCCCGGTTTGTCCGGGGCACCTACCGTGTTGGTACTCGATTCTGACATTTCGGGGTCGCTGATCACGAATTTGACGTTGTCTTTTCGTTTTGAGATGTGTGGGACCATTTCTGAAGAATTTGCTTGCCACCATAAGTGCCCTCAAGTGGAAAACCTGGTGTCAGTTCAGCTGAACCTAGGTGTTCTGTATGCCAAATGTGGGGTACTGGAGGGTCACAATTCCTAATTTGCTGTTAATTTTGCGATCAGAATGGCCACTAAGTCTCGCTGACATGTCTCGTTGATCAATGGGCAGCATGATTCAACTCCCGAAATTCTTCTGAAAGAGGGGAGGAGTGCCCCGAGGGGCTCTGCCCCCGTCTACTAATCTTGTCTACCTTTGGATTACTGTAACTCGCGAAATTCAAATTCCTTAGCGAACAATCTGAGAGCGTCACCAACACACGAACGCACGCACGCACGCACGCACGCACGCACGCACACACGCACGCGCGCACGCACGCACGCACGCACACACGCACGCGCGCGCGCACGCACGCGCGCACGCACGCGCGTCGAGCTTCGCCCGTCTGAGGCCGTGGCCCAAAAGCTTACCTGCCCACCTACAATTCTGTTCGCCATTAGTCGTTAGGTGCGAAGTCGTCAGTCTCAGCGCGAGATACCTAGGTGGCGTCCAGAATCGTAGCCTCAGTTTAGGACATTTTGCATTTTCTTTCTCAAAGCTAACAACCTTGTAATCACCGCTTTAGACAAGTGCCAGAGCAGTTCGCTGCAGTGCGAGCACGACGGCTATCCCGATCCGAAGGCGGACTGCAGTGTCTGCAAGTGCCCCGACAGATTTGTTGGAAGCCAATGCGAAACGCTGGCCTCCGACGACATTTGTTCAGCGGTTGTTTTAACTCCGACGGTCGATCGAGCCACGTTTTCGGTCGCAAATGGCAGACTGTGCCGGAATGTCCTATTGCAAGTGCGTCGGCGGGAAGTCAATGAACTAGTTACCTGGTGTCGATTTAGTAAAAGAATTGATTAGCGTGAAACCCTGCAGGTCGCTCCGGGGAACCGAATCGAGCTCAACTTCTACCGGCCTTTATGCCAGCCGGGAATGACGCCGGCCACGATCGAAATCCGATATGGAAAGAGCATGGCCGTGGCCGGAAGCGATTTGTTTGTCTGAACGTTTCTGCACCGTGTGTCGTATAGACAATAACGGCTGCGAAACACGCTCGGCTATTGCAGCTACTGCTTCGACCGGGAGAAGCGGACGATCGTCTCGGAAACGAACGAGATGCTGCTCTTGGTGGACGCGACTTTCTATGGGACTGGCGCGGACTTCCACTACAGGATGCTGGAAGGTGAAGCTGAAAGCTGATCTTGCGAGATGAGTATGCAATGAAACAAGATTGTAGGTTGGGCAACGACAACCGCCCAGTCGTCTACAACCACCACGCCGAAGACGACGACGACGACGACGACGACGACGACGACGACGACGACGACGACGACGACGACGACGACGACGACGACGACGACGACGACGACGACGACGACGACGACGACGACGACGACGACGACGACGACGACAACGACGACGACGACGACGACGACGACGACGACGACGACTACCACGACGACGACGACCACGACCACGACCACGACCACGACGACGACCACGACGACGACGACGACCACGACGACGACGACCACGACCACGACCACGACCACGACCACGACGACGACGACGACGATGACGACGACGACGACGACGACGCCGAAGACGACGACGACGACGACGACGACGACGACGACGACGACGACGACGACGACGACGACGACGACGACGACGACGACAACGACGACGACGACGACGACGACGACGACGACGACGACGACGACTACCACGACGACGACGACGACGATGACGACGACGACGACGACGACCACGACGACGACTGCCACTTCCACTACGCCAACGACGACGACCACAACCTCCTCCACTGGAGTCAGCGGAACGACCACTACAACGGCCACCACCAATCCTCTGTGCGATGACAAGGAGCAGTGCAGACGGCTGGCCGAGTGCTACGCCTACGACGAGAGCTGCCGGCCTCCCTGCGACGAGTACCCGGCCTGCGTGTTCAACGCCGACTGCGACGACGACCCCAAATGTCCCTCACGCGTTCTCGAGGACTGCGGCCAATATCCCGAGTGCATAGACGACCTCTGGTGTCGGTACAACGACAGCTGCCGCATGCCGCCCGACTACATCGTCTTCACTCCCCCGCCTCTCCCCGAAGAGTGCCGGGTGGAGGGATGCGAGCGCTTGTTCCACTGCATCCATTACGATGGCTGCCACCCTACCTGCGACATATATCCAGCGTGCATGGGCTACCCGCCCTGCTTCGGCGACCCCCGTTGCAAGTGGACTGCTCCCTCCACGCCCGACCCCTACAGAAGGCAATCCTGTAATGAATACCCCGCCTGCCTCTACATCTACCGGTGCAGAGACGATCCGACTTGCAAGCCGCCTCCAACGACGACGCCTAACCCCACCGACTACCCTACGGACTCCACCGACTACTACCACTACTATTGGGGCGAGAAGAAGTGAGAAGGGACAAGGAAGTTGGATGAAACGAGATCCTAGGCGTACAGTGGCGTTGCTTGGCTTGGGGTTTTGTGATGCGCGCGCGGTGTTTACTACTTGAGGAGAAATCGATTGAAACTTGGGCAGCCGACAACTTTGCTCTACGCTAAACGTGCAGGATTTGCAGACGTTGTTCTGCGATTCCATTAAGTACGCGAGCCGCAAAGCAAATTAGACAAAGACTTCCATAGGCGCTTTGTCCCACGACACCTACATATGTATGTGGCAGCGGTAGGCAGGCAGCAAACGTACATACTAGCCGGCGTTTAGCCGGCCGGTGCATGAGCGTCTTTACACCTAGAATCGTAGATGCCTTTGGAGATCTTACAGTCGTGGGATTGTGTCGTTCAGCGACCAGCAAGCAAGCCAGAAGCACGTACCCACAGCCAGTGCCATCACGGATACTCGATTGCTGTTTCGGCACGCGTTGTTGCAACACCAAAATGTGCACCTATTTCGAGCGACGCAACTTCTGGCACAATGACAGATCCGTAGGACGTAGGCGGGGCAAGAAGTGAGCGAATCACTCAAACCTATGTACTCAGCGGCGTGCGTTTGAAGAACCTGAAACCTACGGGAAAGCTGCACGCCCACAGGCATTGGGAAACCATTACTATTGATATCGGCTCCCTTTTGATGTTGCGAAGCATAAAGGCGCGATGTTCAACGCAGCGAAAGAACAGAATTACCTTTCAGCCTTCAGGAAGTTAGTGTGTGCTGTGTGTTGCAAGACAAGCTGAAATGAAGCTCATTCTAGTCGTGGGGCTTGTGTTGCCGACCATTGCGCCGAAAGCCTCGGTAGAAAGAAACTATGTAAAGGAGTTACCATTAATTAAAATAGGTACATAGCATGTAGGTATGTACACAAAATATAGGAGCCTACCGTGTGGTTAACAGACGTTATTGTGGTCCTCTAAATGCGAAACACCCCTCCTAAACAGGCTCGACACGACCCATTGACGTTGGAAGGGCTACTGGGGCGACTGAACCGTCTTGCTACCGATTGGATTGGTCTCCTGGTGAGTTGCCGTTGTTTTCTACAATAATGTATGTTGTTGTAATACCTCGTTACTACAAGTTGTGTAGAGCATTTGAGCTCTTCCAAAGGGTCGGTGAGCACCATTGTTATGTATGCACCTACAGTGTGGGTTGGCTGGTCGTTCAATAGAAGGCGAAGCTTCGCGTATACATAGCCGTCCCAGACAAACCAAAGGGATACACCTCCGCCGCAAGAGACTAAAACTTTACCTGCGTGTACCGCTTACAAGGTCACATATTTCGCCCTTGAAGGGGTAATGGTATCCAGCAGCCATCCCCCTCCACCTTTCCCCTTCCAGCTGACGGCTTAACGGTGCCACGCGTGGTTTCAAACTTATCTACAATGTCTGTATAAGCAACATCCATCATCCAAATCCCGACACGATTCAGCCTCAGCCACCAGCGGTCCCTGCACTGGACTGCAGCCTCTATCCCCAGTGCCGTCAAGTGGTCGGCTGCCAAGCGGACCCTGCGTGCGCGGCGCCCTGCCACCTGTACCCATATCTCACCTACAACCAGAGTGCATCCACGACCCCCGCTGCGCCGCGGTCCCCTCGCATCTCGACTCGCAACTACCACGCCTGCCTCCACTACAAGAAGTGCGGCGCTGACCTCGCTGCCTGCCCTGCAACTCTTCCACCATGTCCGAGGCTCTGTGGCGTCGATGATGGCACTCGCACCCCCACTCGTACGAAGAGTATTCGGAGGAAGTATATGAATAACTACTCGCGCGGACACGCCCACTAGGGGGAATATCGGAAGGCTACTTTTTTGCATTGTTAAAATGCAACCAGAGTGGTAATCTACATTAGAATTTGCGTTTTGACTTCTAGGCTAAAGCTTAGGCACTGGCTTAGGCTTAGGCCCAAGGCTCAGCTCAGGCTTAGGCTTGGTTCGCCCGTTTGGATTTTAACAATACGTGGACCATCCTCCTTGTGTGAGGACCGACACCCTGTTGACGACCTGATTTCCAGGCGTCCTCCCCAGTCCCCCCCCCCCCCTTGACTGTGTATCAGTATCGATCGATCAAGGCGATGGCTTTCTTCTTGTCTTGGCGTGGGTGATGTAAAACCGGGCGTCCTGGGTGAAGTTCAAATGCGCTATCACGGCATGAGAACAGTACAGGAAACCCTGCATAAAAGAGTGCAGATGTACCTAAGAAGAATGCAGGCGGCGACGCTAGCGTACTGTAACTTCAGACGGCGTAGAAGAACATAGGCGAACCTAATATCAAACCAACAAGACAACTCAGCAGCAGACGGCTTGAGGACGCCGTTAGTTCGGCAAACCTACAGTACTGTCAGTATATAACTCAATGGGAGAGCGCAGCGGCCCAATGGAGCGGATTCGCGATTTGCAAAGGTTTTATCTCGTTTTCCCTCTGAACTGATGAAGATGTCAAAGTCAGAGCATTATTCGGCCTGTACACTTGTTTTTCTTTGTCACGCATGCGAATGTCGAGTCTGCGTTCTGTGAGTGGTTTTGCATACAACAATACGTAACTGAAC
>JASAMZ010005362.1:0-14067 GCA_030248115.1 Linhomoeus sp. GSCO2_2 | reverse complement strand
TGCCAAAGTACAGCTTCTGAGTTTAGATGCCGAGATAGCCGCAGAATTCCAAGTCGTACCAGCCTTCTCTTCCGCTCCCAATTCCTTCCGTTTCCAAACCCACACTTACCCAACCCCACCAACGCACCACAAAACAACACGTAAGAACTGCAACTACCGTAATCAAGCACGCAGGCGAATCAAGGCCAACTAAAGAACCAACCAGAACCAACAAAGATCGAATCACAATCAGTTCATATAATTCATCGCGAATGCGATTCGCGACATTTGCTGTAGCCGTCGACTCTGCATTCTTCCGTAGACGTGTACTAGACTCTGTAGTTGTCGCTTGCAACCTGCTTGTCAATATCAGCTACTCGACCAGTGCGTTGGATTGCCGCGAGTAACTTTTTAGGGTACCGTTCAGACCATGATCTGAACGAGTCTCCGCGCGAGAGTGTCTCCATCTTATTTGTGAATGACGGTGTGGGTTGGCCACACTGTATACAACGGTCAGATATTGAGTCAGTCCCAACTCACTTCGTATGATGATGATGACGTGATAGTTGACACACTGGAGTTGGAGTTTTCAGAGTCCTGATGATTGCATCACTGATGCTGATCATTATTGCCACTACTTACAATCATCAAGACTTGCCTTAGATTGTGTGAATTGTAAACCAAACATAGAGCAGGTCAGTCTCTTCTGAGCTTTCTTTCCAGTTCCACTGTATTTCGATTCGACACTCGACAGACAAGGCAGACGAACTTCTTCTGACGGTCATCATCAGCCGCTGCGTTTGGCGCGTGAAAAGCTGATTGCTGAGCACGCCCGCATTCTGTGCGGGTGTTGGCGTAAATTATGTCTGTTACAGCGAATTGATACGGTACATCGTCAATATGGTCGATTACGGTAGTCGGTACATGCTTTAAAAGGTTTAGAGTTTTGTTGGCCAGGAAAAACGCACTTATAAACCGAAAATGTCGACCGGACGCGTCTTGGTGTACGGTGGGAAGGGCGCCTTGGGGGCCGCCATCGTCGACTTTTTCAAGGCGAAAAACTGGGTACGGTTTATTGAAGTTCTTGACAATGAAAACTTCCAAATGACTGCGCACAACACTTAATCTCAAGTTTGCCCTAAGTGTGGACCTGACTGCCAACGACAAGGCCGATTCAAACGTCGTCTTAGCCGTCGATAAGGGTACCGCATGGAGTGACCAATGCGCGCAAATTGAGAGCGCGCTAAAATCCGTGGAGGACCCCAAAAAGTTTGACGCCATCTTTTGCGTGGCCGGCGGCTGGGCGGGCGGAAGCGCCGACAAGAAAGGTGGCGCGCAGATTTCGGCGTATTTTCGAGTTTGAAGATTTTGAAAACTCGCTACTTTTAAACAGATTTCCTCAAGAATGCAGAGGCCATGTTCAACCAGAGCGTCGTCTCCTCTTTCGTGGCCAGCCGAATCGCCTCCCAGTTCCTGAACGAAGGTACGAAAGTTTTAATAAGTTTAAATTTTCGTGTTTCTGAAGTGGCACAATTGTAGTGTTTCCTGTCACTTTTAGGCGGCCTTCTCCAGCTGACGGGCGCCGAGCCCGCGCTGACTGGGACTCCTGGTAGGCCATTTGAACGTGTACCGATTTTCTCTGGTTTCACAAATTGACTACTGCAGACAAAGGAAATACAAGGGCTACTGTATATATGTCGTAGCTGGAAGTGCAATCCAGACGTAAGTGCAATTTTCGCTGGAAAACGGCCGATTGCACTTACATCGGTTGGAAGTGCAATCGCGCAGCGCGCGGCGTCCCCCCGCCTCCCGCCGCGTACGCGAAAGCCCCCCCCCCCCGCGCTGCGCCGACCACCAGACACCCCCCCCCCCCCCCCCCACCGATCCCTAGCCCTCAAAGAAAGAAGCCGCTGATCATTGCATCACATCATCAGTTGAGTCAACACGCACTGTCCATTGAGATGCTTGTTGTGGCAGCAGGTGTTTAGGTTCTCGCAGCCAAGTCGACTGTACTAACCCGTCATGATGTTAATGCCTGCGACCGAAATTGAAACTGTCGCCCCGTCGCAGACGATTCAGACGCCATTCCTGCGAGACCAACTTTGCAAAGTGAAAGGAAAAGAAGCCGCCTTTGATGCGTCCGACAAAAGTATCACCATAGGACGGGCCATGAAGAGCTGAGACATCGTACGCCGCGAATAGTGCAGTGGGCAAAGTGTCTTTGTGCAAATGTCGCACGACATGTGCTGATTAGGTTTTCTTGTGTGTAACGGCTTGGCACTCCTATTGTTGATCGCTTGTGATTGTTACTCATGAGAGACTAGACTGACAGTGTGACGAGCGAGATTTCACACCTGTGATTGCACCCATTCCAGAGAATGCGCATGAGACGGCGGGAAAAGGGGGGGGGGGGGGGGTTGGGCTCGGGTGGTCAGCGCAGCGCAGCGGGCGGGGGGGGGGGGGGGGTGTCCACACAAGCGGCGGGAGGCGGTGGGACGCCGCGCGCAGCGCGATTGCACTTCCAACCGATGGAAGTGCAATCGGCCGCTTTCCAGCGAAAATTGCACTTACGTCTGGATTGCACTTCCAGCTACGACATATACAAAGGCTATTGTATATACAAAGGCTACTGTATATACAAGGGCTACTGTATACACAAAGGCTACTGTATATGCAAAGGCTATTGTATATACAAAGGCTACTGTATATATATGCTGCATCCGGACGGCGCAATCCTCCAGAATGTGCAATATTGCACGATCTGGAGGGGTGCCCCTCCAAACTGCGCAATATGGCGCTTTCTGGAGGGCAGCCCCTCCAGAATGTGCAATCAGCTGCTAGAACGTTGAATTCTTTAACTTTTACGTTTAATTCTTTTACCAGGAAGTTGTTTCCTTCCATATCAGGCTATGCTTAGGCTCGCCCTGCGCCCAGAAACGGATCACAAGAGTCTAGTCGGCGTCGCAGTCTGGCGGGTCGAAGCTTAGGCTTAACGCGACCGGTGACCCACTTCAGGGCGCGCGGAGCGCGCCCTGAAGTTGGTGGTCGCGCTAAGCCTCAGTTTTCGACCCGCCAGGCGCGACGCCGACCGAGTTTTAGTGCAAACGTTAAGTGGTATGAACACTCCTCCATCGAATTCACCTCCTGCTCAGGCCTGCCGTGCCCTGCCGACCAGAGATTGCGCGGTTTGGAGGGGCCGCCCTCCAGAACGCGCCATATTGCGTAGTCTGGAGGGAAACCCTCCAGATTGCGCAATCTGGCTGGATTGCGGAAAGTGGATGCAACATATATACAAAGCATAGGTGCGATCCAGAATTGGGCCAGAGGGGGGGGGTCTTTGGGGTTTTGGGGGGGGGGGGGTCTCCGGATCAGGAATCCGTTTCCTGATCGGCTCAAAATGGGGGGGGGGGGTAGACAAATGTACCTAAAAAGTGCCAAAAATTAGCTATTTTTGCTCTATTTTGATGCGAAATTCATAGAAAATGGTCAAAACTACGCAAAAATAGCGCCGCAGGCGAAAATTTTGACCAATTTTGGACTGATTTTGGGAAAAGTTCCTTAATTTTTCCGGCTTCCTCTGGGGGGGGGGGGTCCGGCGAAAATTTCTAGGGGGGGGGGGGGTATCCGGAATTCCCGTCCGGATGGCCAAGGCTAGGGGGGGGGGGGGTAACCCCCCCCCCCCCCCCCCCCCCCCCCCCAATCGCACCTATGATACAAAGGCTACTGTAATGAATTCCAGGCATGATGGGCTATGGAGCGGCTAAGGCCGCCGTACACCACCTGACCAAAAGTCTGGGCGATTCCAAGGGAGGTCTGCCCACTGGTGCCTGCGTCGTGGCCCTTCTGCCGTGCGTTTGCTTGCATTTTACTATTCATTTATGATTTTTGACGCGAATATCGGCTGCGTAGGCGAGACGTACTTGAATCTGCGCCGGTGTTGTTCGTGTATCGCTTCTTTGGTATTTGTTTGTATTCAATTCTCGCTGTCTGTCACAGGGTGACCCTGGATACACCCATGAATCGCAAGTTCATGTCGAGCGCTGACTTCTCCACCTGGACACCTCTGGAGTTCGTGGCCGAGTGAGTTATTTTGATATCCTTACTATTTAAGTAACTAAAAAAATTGTAATTATATGTTAATTAATCGTTTTGTTAATCAGGCAAAATGAAATTTGACTAATTGAAAAATAATTGACAAAAATATATTATGACAAAATAGAACTTCAATTCGCAAATTAATCTCAAAATTAATTTGCAATTTTAATAGATTAATTATTAACAAATTAAATTGAAATCTAAACTGCGAATAACAGTTATAAAATTGGAAATACTAATATGAAGTTAATATCGACTCGTTCGTTCGTTTCAGAACGCTGCACAAATGGACTACCACTGCGGACGCCAGACCTAAATCCGGCAGCCTTGTCAAACTGGTGACCAAATCAGGAAATACCGAATTGATTACTGTGGAGTGATTGTGATTAGAGCCTAAACTTCCAGATAAGTAGACCAGATTCGGCTATATCCACTTAGATACTCATAGAGGGCACTCGGGAGCATGAGATGACATTCGCAATGCCAATGGTGCAATCAAAATGCAGGCAGTATTCGATTCATGCGCTTGTGATCATCATTCCTGTGCGCGTTCCCGCATTGGGCATTTCGCTTCGCCGATTGGATTGGCTTTAGTTTTTGTGCCGGCAATTATATACGGTCCTCTTGGACGCTGACAACAAGCAGTCATTGCGAGAAGTCATGCTAAGATGACGTTTTGTCATGAGGATGCGAAGTCTGCTTGTGCGATTCAGAAGTCGGAATGAGTTCTAGCAAGTTTGGGCTAATCGCGGCCTTTTGAAAAAGAGAATGAGAACGTCGGACAGCAAAGGAAAGAAGCACATACGTACCTATTACACTGAAAGCTACGGAACGCTCGAAACTAGAGCGGATTTACTCATCACCAACTACAAACTGTCCACACAGTTACGATGGCTTTCTTTGTACAATACATACGGTATACCTACGTTCGCGTCGCACTTGAAGGCACAATCGCTACCGCCCAGGTGTAAAACGGCGGCTACAGAGTCTGCTGTCATGGCGCCGCTCAATCTGCAGGCAAGCACTTCTGCTTTCCGAAGTACTCTGCGCCTTTCATCCAGACCAGCTCTGTGCTGGCGTCGCAGTAGCTCTCCTTGTAGAGGGTGCACTCCCTGCTCTCGCGGATGTAGACGACGGAGCGACAACTGGCGTTCTTGCAACACTCCTGGATGCAGTCACGCTTCGAAGCGGAGTGAGGCGTCTTCAGCTGGTTGCCGATGAAGCCGCGATGCCGTCTGGATTCTGAAGGTTCAGAGAGAATGAGGCTGCTCCAAAGTGAAGTGTGACAAATGCAAGAGAAAGAAGCCACAATAGTAACGACGCGACGCAAGGTACCATAGGTATACGTACTTTGTGTAGTCATCCACTCATACCTAGGTATCCTAATGGCTGCCCTCTCAGTTGTCCCACGCTCGTCATGTCACACGTCACCACCTACATACCGGGTGTCCCATAAATCCAAACCCCCCATCCACAGCAAATTACAGGAAACTCTACGCGGTGAAACTTTCACAGATTGAAGTTCAATGTCTTGGGACATCTGACACCAAATTTTAGCATCATACACCAACTTTTGCGGAATTGCGGGCACAAAACCCATAATTGGTTAATTACTCAAGACTCACCATCTTCTGTCGGCCACAACTTTCGCCAGACTGCGGCTAATTTGGTGCGATTTGTACCGCTTTGAAGTAGACAAAGTAGGCTTTCGAACGGTCTTTGAACGAAAATTGTAGCTTGTACCACGCTTGAGAAAGGTCGAAACAAAGTTGGTTTGCCGGCCCCAAAGCAGGAGGCAGTCAGCCCCTCCTGCTGCAGCAGGACCCACGACTGCCAGCGGCCGTGACCAATTTTGGGTTTTGTGCCCGCAATTCCGCAAAAGTTGGTGTATGATGTTGAAATTTGGTGTCAGATGTCCCAAGACATTGGACTTCCATCTGTGTAAGTTTCAAGGCGTAGAGTTTCCTACAACTTGCTGTAGAGGGGGGGTCTGGACTTATGGGACACCCGGTACATACCTCAGCTCTGAGTCATCCTTACCTTCGAAACACCCAGTCGTTCTCGAGTAAAACTCCGAGCAAGACGGCCCTAAAAGTGCATTTGAAGTTCTTGCGTTCATGCCACTACACGTCCATCCCACATCGCTAGAAGCCAAGAACCGACTTGTGCCAAACTTCTGAATGCGTCTATGAATCCAGGCCCTGATTCTCTTGTAGTTGACGAATGTAGATGGCTGGACACCGCATACGCGCGAGCCGGCGCTTATCACCCCCACCAAGAACCAGCGGTAAGTCTTTTCGTCTAGACACATGATGGGCCCTCCGGCGTCGAACTGCAAATGTGCAAGTGTATCTGCGACCGGGACTCGCGACACGAGGTTCCCCCAATTCAATCCGAAAGGCCCTCCTGTCAATATGTAGCTGTTCCATACTCAGAGCCGCTCAAACTTGAGCGACACTCCAAATTGTTCCAAGTTTTATAGAGGGTGTTTTTTACAATTGAAAATTTTTGAATTCGCCACAACTTTTGCGTTCTGTAGTCATAGTTAGCGAACACTTAATCGGAAAGACTTTGACATTTTGTATGTTAAAGTGTGGTCAAGCCACAAGTTACAGGGTGGCAAAGACGACGCCCCATTTTACAAGGACGACTTCCAAAGAAACGTGCGTAGCTTTCGCGCTGTTCCTCATTTCAGAGCGGGATAAAAAGGGCTGAATAGATTTTAAAACAGTCTTTTGGAAGAAAGAAGAATGGGCTTTGTAGCGCGAATGACGCGGATGTTGCAAATGTCCAAAGTTGAGTACGTAGTGCTGCTGGCTGCGGTTGGTCCACTCTTACATGTACATAGTTGTGCCTGCCTTCGCTTCTGATGGCACAACCGCTCAACTTTGGGCATTTTTAACTTCGGCATCATTCGCGCTACAAAGTCCACTATTCTTCCTTCCGAAGGACTGTTTTCTTGTCTATTCAGCACCCTGTAACTTGTGAACTACACAACAGAACTTGACCACATTTTGACTTACAAAATGCCAAAGTCTTTCCGGTTAAGTGACCAAGTTTCGCTAACTATGGCCAGAGAACGCAAAACTTGTGGCGAATTGAAAAGTTCCCATTTATAAAAACACCCTGTATTTGCGTAAACGCTTTAGAGGACGCAATTGAGGTACCTACTGAGCAGGTGGTGTTGTCTCCTCCAGAGCAGAACTGCGTCCAATGGAGTTCGTTCAAGTGGTCGCCGGCGACGCACTTCTCATTGTCTACGACTCTGACGCCTCCATCATACGGCACGTCCGATGGGACATACCAATTGCCTGAGAGAGGCGACAACAGTTACGGTCGTCGTCGTCGTCGTCGTCGTCGCCGTCGTCGTCGCCGTCGTCGTCGGCGTCGTCGTCGTCGTCGTCGGCGTCGTCGTCGTCGTCGTCGTCCACTTTGACAGAGTCACATACTCCCATCGATGTTTCTGGGTGTGTATCCCCAGCCGGCCACCCGACAAAGCATGTCGTCCGAGAGGTCAATTTGACAGGCGACGCAGATGGGTTGGACCTGTTTGATACGGAACGCCAGGCGCACCAGAGCCACGTCGAATTCGAAAGTAGTAGGATCAAAGTTGGGATGTGTGAGCACTCTTCGAATGGGAACTCTGATTCCCTGATGCAAGCAAGACTGGTTGGTGATGTTATGACTGAAGAGGTAGACCATGGCACTACGACGATTCACCCTAAACAGACAAAGGTTACGTTGCGCTGTTAGGCAATTGGATTTGGACATTGAACAACTTACAATGTACAGCTTCAGTAGGTCTATAGAGGTAGCGATAGTGGACATGGGAAACGTACATTTAGCGTTGCAAAATGACAAGCAATCTGTGGCAACGCTAAGGGGACCTCTTGTTGAAGCAGTGCGCAGCTGTAATCATAGTGTTAGGAGTCAGCATGGTGCCTCCACACTCCACCCTTCCAGGGCGTCTCATGAGCCGAATGTTGACCAGCCAGGGGTACAGCACTCGCACCGTCGGATAACCGATAACCTGAGGTACGGGGGGTTGCGTTCCGCAGTCCTCTTCTCGCGGAAGGGGGAGGTCGTCGTAGTTGCAGCGCTTCTTCGAAGCGGTCAGACTCGCCATGAAGCACATCACCAAAGACAACAGCACAAGCGTCATTGCGGTAGAAAACTTTGCGGTTTTGCGCAGTCTATGCGTTGGGCGGCGCGGCGATATGTCTCGCAAGGCCAAAGACTGGAGCACCATTCCGGTTCTTCCAAAGTATCGTTTTCGGCGTAAACGGTCGCAACATTGCCGCCGTCATGTGTACGTGAGCAAATTCGTGAGCGCAGTGTGAGGACTGAGCTGTAGAAGTGTGCTGCACGGAAGCAGGATTAGGCACTCATATGTTTTCTACACTTGAGGTTCGCTCGCGCCAAGTACTACTTACAATGTATGGTGATTGGTGACACAACTTAGACGCAATAGCGAGTGGCGACCGCCGATCTGACTTTCCCGCTGAAACATTGAGGAGAGCGAGCATCATCAAAAGACGTTTCGTCTCTTCTAGTGCTCGCAAAGAGGGGTTTTCCTTCTTCAGTGTGCCAGAAGTTGCCTCAGGCACGTGTGAACGAGAGACGCTTTTAGGTGCATAGTTTGAGCAAGTACCTAAGTGGTGAGGACTATCAGAGTGGCTCATTCAATGGTGCCTGCTGTTTCTTGTTCAAACGCTGTTGTGGACAACCGTTGAACGCTGCTGTCGTTGTCAAGCGTTGAGAATACTCTTGGTGTGTGCAGCAGTGATCTGCGTACCTAGAATATTAGTTTACATCGACAACTGGAGCTTTCCGAGAATAACTGGAGCATCGCCGCAGCATAATGGTTTGAAATGGGATCCGCCACGGTCAGACAACGCATGTTTTTCAGTTGCGCACTTTTCTTGCTCGATACCATTTCCGCCCGAAGTGTGCTGCGTACCTATGCCAACATCTCGTTTCTCTGACGGAGTTCAAAGCACCGAGTCCTTATGGCAAGCCGTCGCGCGATTTTCATGCCTTGTCTGATAATATTCTCGACGGTTCCCACTGCGGCAACGGCAAACTTGAACGGAAGGTGCTCTGAGGCGGCGTACTTTCGGGACAACTACTATGAATGTTGGGACTTATTTCAATATTTCCAAGTGTTTGTGGAGCATCAAGAACGGTCGGAAGAGAGGACGGCCCTGGACCTTCGAGATGAGATGGTCGCCAGTGCACTACTGCGCAGGTCGAGCGTCTTGGCCAAGTCGCAGTGGAAAATCCGGCAAAGATTTCCCAAGCGAAGCTGGAACTCGCAAGAGTTGCGCATTGCTGAAGAGTCTTCCGGCTGGTGTGCCCCATCGCCGCCTCGGCCGTGCAGCGCGTGGAGCATCCCCGTAGTCGAGATGAAGGACCCCTTGCCGAAAGCTGAGAAACTGACAAGTTTTCAGCAGGGCTACTGCCTGAATCAGGAGGGCAAGCCGGTCGCAGCGTATTTGGTCCACGACCTGTCGATCTACAGAGCCAACGTTCCCTGTTTGGGCCACGCCATAGAGCTTCTCGCCCGCAGGGGGATGTTCAGCGGTTTCAACAGGACGCTCACCAAACATCTGCGCCTCCATGTGTTCGACATCTGGAAGGAGGACTTCTTCCAGTGCGTTCTGGGTGCTTGCAACGGTGACTTGTCGCCTACCGAGTGGAAGAAGTGCGCCAAGGCACCCATTATTCAATACGCGCTCTTGAAAAGCCTCTCTCAGGACGAGACCCACGAATGGGACCGAGGTCACGGCTGCGTTAGTGCCTTTCTTGTCTGTACAATACATAACATTATGCAACACTGAACCTGTGTCTCCTTTAGTCTGCCATTACTTCACGAAGGGTCACTTCATCGGGCGCATCAGCGAAGACCCATTTCAAGCGCGGATGTGTGGCAGGTCGCTGGAACGGCCTCGCAACGAAAGCGACGAGGCCGTCTGCGCGAGCACCTCCAGCGCATGGGCCGACGAACTGGCCACCGACGACGTCTACCGCGCAGGGCGAGGTAGCAGCAGGTCCATCGAAGAGCTGCGACTCTCCAAACTGGGCGTCTACTCCTTCTCTCTCGTGGCGGCCGGCATCTTCGCCCAGTGCGAACTGACAGACACTGAAATTGACCGCCAATCGTTCATGGCAGACCACCTGACCAATGCGATTGCGCGGGACCGTGGAACGCCCGCCGTTCTTGACGAGGCAGCTAGTAACTCTAGCGGGTTTTTGGCACTCCGCCGCTTGAAAAGCGAAGGAGTGCTATAGGAGCGGTAAAGCCCACAGTTAGCATGTCCGGGGCTGGCGCTCGCTACGAAGCACCTAGGGAGCCAAATTTTTTTTTAAAAGATAGCTTATGACGACGCGCAGCGTGCTCGGGGGGTGAAAAAATTTCGGCGGTGGAAGAATTTTGCGAAAATTCAAAAATTCGAATTTTTGCTAAGTAAAAAAAAAAAATACCCCACAACTTTCGCAAAAGTGGACCGAATTTGGTGATTTTTGGATATGTTGTAGGCCTTTGGGCCCTCTACCATTAATTTCAAACGCGGGCTCCCTAGGTGGTCCGACGCGGGAGTACGGTAGCAAATTCAAAATAATAAATTTTTTTCCGACATTTAAAAAATCGTAACTCGGGCTTGCGACGGTTGATCCTCGCCAATTTAATTTTTGACCTGGACACTTATATTACCTTTCATTTGAGACCAAAACCGCCGAGATCGGTCTCGCCGTTCGGGAGATCTGCGGTGCCAAAAGTCCCGGGTCCCGAGCGGAAAATTCGGATTTTGGACTTTGAGTGGATTTTTGGGCTGGAAAGCGTGCCTTTAGCGGCAAATTGACCGTTGCATCGTGTTCCGCGTTAAAAGTTGGTCTAGACGAAGTGTTTTGACCATTTTGAGGCAGCGCATCTCGGCCGCGCCGAATTTTTGAATCCCGGGGTCAAATTTTCGAAATTGAGTTTTCACTTGTTTCGGGGGTTTTCGACGACGCTGAACACGAATCCGGTGTTTGTTTTGCGATTTGGGACGCCTTTACCCTGATTTCGGCACCCGGCCGGCCAAAAATTGGGTCCCGGTGTCGAATTTTCAAAAGTGTGTTGACAGTTGTGTCTGGGCTTTCTGACGCGGTAGAACGCGAATCCGTCGTTTGTTTGGCGATTTGCGATGCATTTAGCCCGATTTTGGCCGAATACTCACGCTCTATAAAACTTCGCGAAATTCCGAAAATACTGTCCGCCATTGATTTTGCTGCGCCTACAGTACGCCGTCCATATAAGACGCGCTGAGAAAGGCGTCTACGCACGCGCAATCGAACCGAGTTCTATGAGCATCATACTGTAGCACCGACGCCGTCCACCCCAGCGGGGGATCCCCCGCTGTGTAGCGTAGATAAGGCGCGCCTGTACAATTGGGGCGCCGCGTGCATTCTACATTGTGAGTGGCTATACACAGTCAGTGGTCAGTACAGCCTGCGCTCATCGTCGTTAGTACAGCCTGCTCCAACGCGTCACTTGCGCCACATCGGCCTCTAAGTGTATGGCATCTGCTTAGGCCCACCCCGGGCTATGGACCCTACTTCTACACTGGAAAATTGGGAACAAACAAATTTAACGGGAATGCAACACTTGTTGGAGTTTCTATGCCCCCGTCTGCTAAAACAATCACGCGGAGTGCCTATCTGACACTCAAGGAGTGTCACGTATCACTTGTACGAATGGGTCGAACGTCAGAAACACTCTCTTAAAAAGGTTTTCAAAGCTCTTCCTAATGGCAGCAGATCCTCATTCGACGGTGGAGCCAAAGGAGGCATCCAAACAGTCCAAGTCGGGCCCCTGCTTCTGGGAGTGGAAGAGAGACAGCGCTACATTCTCATCGGCAGCCTTCTGGGTTTGGCAATCAACGTTGGCTTTCTACACCTTCTGCTTTGGGCGAGGAGGAAGTCCTTGTCATCGATGGTGTTGGCCTTCCTTCTGATGGCCTGCACTGCCAACTTCGCATACTGCGCCGCTTTGGTTTCCCACGGGCTTGTCGCCAAGGCGACTGTTCCAAAGATCGAGAAACGCTTCGGTCGGGAACAGCTGTCTAGCCACTTCAACCTGGCCGGCCTTCTATACAAGGAGGAGCACCTTCAAAGGTTTCAAGTTGGACTGCTGGGACTTCTCGAGTCCGTACTGTCGATCAGCCAGCAAGCTTCGTTGCTGCTCTTCCTCTGTTTCATTTCGCTCATTGCCCTGCAGTTCCAGGCGAGACGACGGTCAAGGCGCTGCCAAAACCGTCTTGCCAGCGCCCTAATTGCCTTGAGCTGGCTGATACCACTGATTCTGACTTTGTTTTCAATGGACTATCAGTTGAGGGTGGCCTTCAGCTTGTTCTCCTACAAGGTGGTCAAGTGCGCGCGGGAAAACGGCGAGAACGTCTTCATCATCCAGGACGCGTTCAAAATCTACAAGGGACTTGTCGAGAAAGGACACGAGACCGATCGCTGGACCAGATTCGTCCAGACGCCTCCGCTGCCGGCGGACTGGATGGTTCTGCGCCTCCCTTCTTTCATCTTCAGTTGTCTCATGTTGTTGGGGATGCTCTGTCATGCCATCATCTTCATAGTCGTGCAGAGAGCAAGAGCTCTCAGAAGACGACGTCTGGCGAGCGTACGCGTGTCGGCCGAGCAGCAGAGACCGTTGCGCCGCCTCTTCTGGAGCATCAGCGGCTCCCTGCTCGTCTACTACGCCAGCGCCAGCGTCCAACTGATTGTCGAACTGTTCGTAGGATTCGACGCGTCGGGAAGAGAAGATGGAGGCAGCAGCTTTGCCGACTACTTCTTCCAAGTGCGACTGGCCCAGTGGGCCCGACTGCTCTCGCTGCTCGATCCCCTTCTCAATCCCGCTCTAATCGTCTGGCGAACGGCGCCCCTGCGTCGCCTCGTCGTCGCACTGTTTCACAAGATGAAGGCACTTCTGCTGACACGGAGACCCCGAAGAGCGAGAAGCGAGTTGGATCGAGAACCGGAATGGGTTCGACTGACCTCGTTCACAAGTCAGAGCGACTTCTAGCAAGTTTGTCCTAATCACAATGAATTGAGGAACCGCTAACTAACATTAGGATTGCACTCTTATGGCAAACGACCCCGTCTTCTTCGCTTTCGGTGGCTGGAACGGGACGGCGTACATACGAAATTGGACTCCGTCGAGTGTTGAATCCGGTCAAAAACGAGTGGGAGCTCTTGCACGACGTTCGGCTGCCCAAGCCTAGACTCTGGTTCGGCACAATCGTCTGCTGACTGAGACTGTGACGCAATTTGTTGATCAATAAGGCTTATCATATTTTGTTGACTCGAAAGGCCGCAAAGAGCGACCGGTCTGCCGGCAATGACACTTTGCGATTGTAATGAACGATTGCACAGCTGACGCGTTGTCTTCTTGTTTGCTTGCTGTGCGAAACGGCATGGCAAAACAGTCAAACCTATGAAAATCCGCGCATTTTCACGTCGATGAAGGCAAGATCAACGCCCGCGGGCATGGAAATGAAGCAAGTGGGACGGAGCTACATAACCTACATATTTGTACCTGCATACAGCAGAGGACACCCAAGCATTAGCAACGGCTACCTTCCAGCACGACTGCTCGTAGTCACAAACCCTTTCGGCGGCCATTCATGTCGGCGGCAGCGGCGGCACGTGCATTTCTTCCAGGCAGTCATTCAGCTCTGCCGACCTCTCGCAGGTCAGAAGGTGGCCCATGTCGTGGCTGCTGAGTTCGGTCGGCAGGCATGGGCTTCTTCTGGCCAGATGGGCGGCCAGCTCCAGACGGAAGCGCGACCAGACGCCTCTCGGGGCGCTGGCGCCGCCGCCCTGGCAGTGCTCCACGCTGACAACGTTGTCGTCCTCGACGAAGACGCGGCGTCGCGACGAGGACAGTGGCACAAACTCTCCCCCTTCGGCTCGTCTCGCGCTGACCACCAGCGCCTCGTAGCAATG
>JASAMZ010005359.1:0-20547 GCA_030248115.1 Linhomoeus sp. GSCO2_2 | reverse complement strand
GAAGTGTGTATGTAGTGCTGTGAGTAGAGTAGTTCCATTGAGTTACCTACGCATTGTGTAATCCCTTTTAGGGAGCTGCCCTTATTCGAATGCTGAAACATCTGCTGGGCGCGCAGAACGTTCGCCGAGGAATATCTGTGCGTTTTGAAAACCTTGGGAAGATTCTGTTATTGTAAAGATCGTAGTATCTGACGAGGAACATTTTCAGTTGCTGGTCAAGCGCTGTGCATTCGGCCTGGCCGACCGTACGGACTTCGGAGCCCATTTTGACGCCGCCCTCTCGGTGTGTATTGTAGGTAATTTGCACATTACACGGAAGTCGTTTGCCAGCGTCTTTGTACCCATTGACACCCATCTGAAACGATTGACGTGCAGGGCACCAGGCTCCTCACCGATTGCGGCAGGAACTTCAGTGTAGCCCGATTTGCTGAACCGTGGATTATGCAAGCGGGCTTCCCAGTAGTTGAAGTGGCAAAGCTGGGATCAGGTCGATTTCGCCTGAGGCAAACTCCAATCTCCAGCTACACCAAGCCTAGAACCTATGCCGCAGGCAGCGGCTGGCCTGTGCCCCTTTTCTACACCAGCAGCGAAACGAATGGCTCAATTCAATTGCTTTGGCTCTCTCACAATTCAACGTCAGGTGTGCCACGCAACTGTAAACACAGTATACCGTACCCATTCACGAACTCGCATGATGACTGCCATCAATTCCTGTTGTAGGCTGCACCTCGCGTGATGTTGCAATCACCGCTGATTGGCTGATCGGAAACGTTGGCGGCCGCTCATTCGTTCGAGTGACCTGTGACGATGCCAGTTGGAGCTCACTGATTGCGGCATTGAGAAGGGACCCTGAGGTAACAAGACTCATTCTGATGCTGTCACGTTTTGCGTAGGTGTATACTTCTTTCAGGTAGTGGACACGTGGACCAAGGCAATGCTACTCCTTGACATCAACTTCCTGACAAGGTATGTAGCGATTCAGATACATACACAAGTGGCTATCTAATCTACATGAAGCCCGACGTCGGACTGGTCGATTTTGAATCCCTCTTCGAATACAGTGCCGGCCGACTGAACTACTCCCGATACCTGGAGATAGTCGAACTGACCCTCACCTCGAACGTCAGCACTTCGACGCTGAAGCCAGTGATGGAAGATGTGCTGAAGACTATGCCGTGGCGATTCGTCCGCCTGCCGGAGTTTACGATCGTGCGCCACTGGGCGACTTACTTGCTGGGTGGCCATTATGAGAGGTTTCACTGGGAAGATAACGTGAAGGAGAACTGGGACAAGCGGTAGTCATCAGCTGAGTATCCTTTGTGACACCGAGTTGTGGTTGCAAGTACACAACCTCCAGGGCATTCGACAGTGACGTTCTCCACCATTCCTGCCGTTTTGAAGTGGGAGATTGTGTCACGATGGCGGCAGAGCTTTTCCACGAGAAACTCATGAAGCCCTGCAGAGCTGCTGGCACAGCTTACTGCTCCCAGTGCGATCAAAAGAGAAGCTTGTGCCACTTTCTTTAGATGAAAGTTGGAATCTAATTTTTCCATTCTTTGGCGCAGGGTCCCCCAGGAGTACCGAAGAGCCGTCTACTACAGCGGCGGGAGAAGGGCCAATTTGTCAACTTGGATGGAGCTGCGCCAGCGCTACGAGGAGAACCAGCGGGTGGTCGCCGCTGGAGGCGTGGGCTACTTCATTGGGCACGAACAGGACGCTATTCGATACGCGCTGGCCGTTTCGGCGAACAGTGAAATCATAGACCGGTAGGTTTGCGGCGCTTAAATAATCGAGATTTTCCGCCAGTTTCAAGTTTCCCGCCAGATACCTCGACACGGCCACCGATCCGACGGACAGAACCGCTCCGTGGCTGGACTACCTGAGGTGGAACCCTGCAGCGCCAGAGGCCATGTGGTCTTATCTGTGGCGGCTGAACGGCTCGACCAATGGTACTGCCCATCCGTTGCTGAACACCACGCGCGCAGGCCACGTGGCCACGTTCAGACGCTTCGTCGACTCGATGACCAGTCACTGGCACAGTGGGGAGGACGTTGAACGGGTTGGGCAAGATTGTGCCACTGTATGATAAGGACAACCACAAAAGCCTTCTCTTCTTAATTCAAGATCCGCCTCGTAAAGGAGTCGCTTGAGCTGACTCTAGAGGATAGCTGGGCACTGGATTCCGCCCTAAGAAAGGTTGAACGCAACCGAGATTGGCTGCGGCTTCACGGCGACGAGATTCTCGGTTGGATCTGCGCCAGAAGTCAACTGGGCAGTTCCAGAAATGGTGACTTTCACGGGGCAGAAGTACAGAACAGTTACATAACGTGAGTGAAGCTCTGAGTATCTAAATAAGTATCGTGCTCTAGGTACTTCTCAAGAGGAGTTCGCAACTGCGTGTCGCCAACGACAGAGCTTTCTCCCGGAAACATCGACAGCGTCAACGACGCTGAGTTGAGAAGAACCATCATGATGTTGGTCTGTTGGTCTTCGAGTGGAATTCCAATGATCGATTCTACTAGCTGTGAGAAAAGTGCAGAAAAGACCTCACGTTAATTTGGGCCGCTGGGACTTCAACGCATCTTTTCTCCAAGCGTTTGTAGCTTTACTTCATTTGCGGCGGTCAGCGACGTCCAAAGCTTGTTACGGCCAATGTCAGATTATCACTGAAAAGGCCACGCGTGTTGTTTTAGTTGAATTTTTCAAATAGCTGCGACCAGTATTGAGCGATCTACGCATTAGAAAGCCTCTGACCATTCCACCACCGACACAAGCACCTGAACACGACAAGCCAGATGTTTCACTGACCCACAAACCACTTACATCGATTTCAACTTGTATCCACTTCGACTGCTCAACCTCTGAGTTGTTCTCGTCATGCTTCCTCGAGACTGCTCCAGAAGTGGGCGTCCTCCAGGTGGAAGTAGTGCTTCGTCATCATCTTAGGTGGGACGTCGATGCGCATGTAATTGGCTCCATCCCTCACGTCCACCGGCAGCCACGTGGTGTTCGCCCTGGAGAGGGATACGGTACTGTTGCATCAGTGAGACAAGGGGGGAGCGCGCCCATCCGCAAGGTGATTGGACTACACTGACAGACTAGCAGCCGGAGTTCGCTAAGTTGGTCCCAAGTGGCTGGAGATAGGTGAAGCTATGGGCGACCCGCAGTCTCAGTGAGAGGGTGAACCCTTAGAGAGCGAATTAAACTCATATCGTTGCGGCTTAGCTGAGCTGATGATCAATCATGAATTAGCGTAGAATTTGGTTGGTACAATCGTTGGGGGATTTCCTCAGGGTTAACGTTGCTCTTTGTCTAGCTATTGTAGCCACCTGTAAGGCTCTGGCATGAGTGGGACTCCAGTCTTGGCGAAGGTGGACAGCACCTCAGACCAAATGGACTTGATGACTGCGTCGTCTCCCTTGTCGATGTCGAACCAGTAGGGATTGACGGGACCCGGCTCGTCCACAGGCCACCGCTCGATGTACATCAGCTCGAGACAGTTGAAGGAGCCGACGGCGCGCCACCACGGGTCGTCCTGGAAGCGTTTCGGTGAACGAAGGTAAGAAAGCGACGCGCGTTATTGAATGTTCTACAGCGCGCTGAGGAGAAGATAGTACCATGCGAATCTGCGGCTGCACACGTAAGAGCGCCACACGGAAAGAATGAGGTCCCTCCCCCCCCCCCCCCCGCCCCGCCCCCCCCCCCCACTCTCATGAGATTGGGGGGGGGGGGGGGGGGGGGAGTGGTGAATATGCTTACTGCCTCCTCCCACACACACACATACCTGCTGCACTGGTCGCACTATATGCCAACGACATGTACAATCTGTATGTGACGTCATATTGTGGAACATCGTTACGAAGATCAGTCCAGTTCTCATACTTGCCTGCTCTCTGAGGAAGTCGAAGGAGTAGTAGAAGACTTGTCGATTGCCGTTCCTCAGGTAAAAGTCGACGTCCCACCTCTGCGGACCGAAGGCGGTGAAGGAGGAGCCCAGTCGAAGCGCCTGCTCGTACCAGTAGAACTCGGACGACCTGAACGAAAGAAACGCTTAACTCGATTGAGTATACAGTAATCCTAGGCTCAGCTTTCGGCAGACAGAGGGATTGTTGAATATACGCAGTGGCTGCGATTTTACACCTTGCTGAAACGTTTACAGACGCCTTTTACGCACTCTTGCTCATAGGTACCTAGTGTGAGCTACATACTATGCTAGCCGCTGTATTCGTCGCCGAAACGTCGTCCCATATTTGAGAGAAACCCAAAACTCCTACACAGTGCCAAGCATAGCCATAATGCACCTGGAGCCTTTCGGAGGCGGCTGGAGAAACCTGCTGAGGCAGGCGTCTCTCACTTGCTGCACTCGTGCGCCGAACTTTGCCCGTGTCACCTTTTCTTGGCACAGCTGGCGCACCATCTCTGGCCGATTCAACTTGTCCATATCCAGCAGCTTCTCTCCCGCGTTGAAGCTGGGCACGATGACCAGATCCCAGGCGAAGTCGTCGTTCGACGCGCCGTACTGCAAATGGTCGTGAATGACACTTCGTTACTGTTAGAGTGCATCAATGGCGCAGCATATGGTCCTCACAAAGACTGGGACGTTGGGTCGCCGTCTGGCCAACTCTGGCACCGTTGCAGGCCAGGCTCCATTGGGACCGTCCTCAGGAATGGGATGCCAGTACTTGTCGCCGTAGTGCTCTGGCACCATGGCGTCGATGACTTGCTGCTCCGTTAACCCCTTCAGACACGCCACGATCTTGTCGAATTTCCCTGAAGCAAGCAGTCAGGACACCATGAAACCGCTGGCAAACGTCCAGTAGGGGAGCTGGTTATGAAAGGATTATGAAAATTGAAGGAGGCCACGTGTTTCTTCAGTGCGAGTTTACGTCGTCGTGTTTCTGCAGTTTTGACGCTATTGTACGGTGAGCATAATAGACGGCCAGCGTTCATAACGCGTGTTGCACCTGCTAGAGTGCAGACCATAGGCAACACTCAGTCTATTGAAGGTGGTTACGCTCACTCTTTACTGGAGAGGTAGGGGGATTTGTAGATGAACGGAAGGGGAAACGATAGTTGAGAGTGGTCTGATATTGGAGGTTACGGTAAGCGACTGCAACTTCATCTCAAAGCCCGAACCAACCCCCATCCCATTCCTCAGCTGTGGCGCAGCCACTTTTGATGGCGAAGCTCCTGCTCTTCTCCAGAAACCCTTTTCTAGTCTCTGTCAGAGTGGGGAACATTCCAGAGCTGAGGTTGATCACTTTTGAGTAGAGGCCGTGCGAGTGGGGTGACAGGGCCAGCACTGTCGACATCACCGCGCCCCCTCCCTGCCCCATGAGAATGACGTTGTCCGCGTCGGCCCTGAACTCAGCTGGCGTAATGCCTAGCCACCGTATCGCCTCCAATAAGAGCTCATTGAAGCTTGGTTTTCAAACGTTCTCTAGTGGGGGGGGGGGGGGGGGGGGGGGGGTGTCGCCGTTTCCGTTTTCGATGGGGCAATGAGTCTTTCTTAATTCTCTCACTATTATAGAATAAGAAATTGAAGCTTCCTTGTATACTCAAAACCGCCATTGAAACTTGTTCCATACTTGAAACTGGCCACGTTGTCCTTCAAGAATTGGAGCGCCAACAATCCGTCCCAAACGGCCCAGTTGCCGGCTGCGTGCTGGCTGCCCGTTGAGAAGAAGCCGAAGGGACCAATTCGGTAGTTGATGAAGGCGACCGCCACCTTCGGAGAGATAAGCTTTATCAGACGGTACCATCCGTGGATCATGGGATTACACTACAGCTTTGCGCTTCTAAATATGTCATACTCGCGAAACATTCCCGCTCTTCAACTCACCCCTTTTGAAACCAGGCTGTCGCAAATGGCATCCTCGTTGTAAGAGTTGGTGCCTCCCCCTTGGAAGAAGCCTCCGTGGGACCACATCAGTACTGGGAAGCCACTACCCGCCGTTGGCACCATCAGCTTCACATATAGGCAGTCTTCGGCGCTTTTGGAGAATTGGTGCTTCGTTCCGATGGGCTAACTATCGACTAACATTCGGCAATGGGCATTTGACGTGTTGGTCAGCCAACCAAATACCGGTCTGCCGTGTACCTATTCACTGTGTTCGTTAAGGCAGTTGCTGCGCACCATATTTCGCTGGCTATAGTCAGCAGTTGAGCAATGGGCATTAAGCTTGCTTTGTGGCGGACACGGCAAAGGCCAATGGTCAGAAACTCACGAGTCAAGAAGGGAAATGCTTGCAGTGATGCGTGAATGGGGAGCGGAAACGCCTTCCTTCCTCAAATCGACAATCCATCGGCTGACTTCACTTGCTTCTAATAGCACTTAACAACATGTAGACGTTTTCTCCCTGAAGTACATGTAGGCCGCCTGATACAGTTATAAACGGTAGTCTTTTCACAAGTGTCAGCCGCAGTATGCCAGTGGTTGTCAAGTGGCGTTGCTCTCAGACGACCACCATTCGAGACGTGCTGCTGGCCAGACCCGGCTGGGTTCAGTGCTCCAAGTATGTATGCCGCCCCTTACGCCTATTGTATAGCTTTAGCTTCTAGTTCTTGTCTTTGAACTCGAATCGTGTGACTGGCGATTCCGACTGACCCGGTGGCTGGGGGGGGGGGGGGGGGGGGTTGATAGGCTGTCTTCCCAATCACCACCCCCCCCCCCCCTCCCCCACTCTCCCCTCCACAGCTCGTTCTGAGTGCCACCTCCTCCTTCCTCTCGCTACCCCCAGGTCCTCTGTGCGCGAACTCGCGACTGCAAGGGTGTATCCTCCCCCCTTCAGGCAGGAGGAGGAGTGGCAGTTCAACTGGGTCAGTCGCGAGTGGATGGCCAGCTCCTTCGATCGACACCGCTTCTCCCCAGGCCAAGTCGTCTGCCACTTCAGGAACGACTACGAGGTGCTGCTGCTGCTACCCAATGCCGAGAACATGTTTCGCCTGCTCTACACAAGGCGTACATGTAGCTAAATAGGCAGTGTCTGGTTCGGTGAGTCGAAGACAAATAAAAGTGGCACTGGATTATTTCAGTTGTGTCGCAAGGACTGTCTGGTGAAGAACTTCAAGAAGGCGAAGAGAGCAGCAGAGAAGGATGATGGCGTCGACGCTGAAGTCAGGTACTATCACTGTATGCATGCGTGCGTGATCCGATACTGAGATAGCCGCCGCATGCGTTGCGCTCTTCAGTCCGGCTGAAATATTCACTCGTTCAGATACGACTTCATTCCTCCGAGCTACGTCCTGCCGGTGTGTACCGAATCGCAAACCCAATCAGTGCAGATTCCAGTAAAACAACCGTTGGAAAGCGGACTATATTATGAGGCATTGTGTGTTTTCATTATTCAGCAGGAGTATCACATGTTCGTGGAGGAGTTCCGCCAGCAGACGCAGCAGCAGCAGGGAAGCAGCCCTCTGTGGATCATGAAGCCGGTGGCCGGGGCCCAGGGAAGGGGCATCTTCCTCTTTCGCAAACTAAAGGACGTCACCGACTGGAAGAAGGTGCGTTATTACACAACTAATACACGTCAGTTGGAAAGCTGACGCAGTCGTCAGTTGGACTGCGCAGAGTCGATTCAGAAGGAGCCGACGGCGGGCGGAAGCAACTCGTCTTCTTCCACGGTGGCTTCCTATCTCGTCCAGCGCTACCTCGACAGACCCTACCTTATCGGGCAGAAGAAGTTCGACATCCGCCTCTACGCCCTAGTCACTTCGGTACTCAAGCTTGTGAGACACACACGTCAGAGCGCGAAAGCACTACGTTACGCTCTTTTACATTGGTTGACCCATCTTTGACACCTCCGCGTCGCATCCGATTTTAGTTTCGTCCGCTAACGGCCTGGGTCCACAGGGAAGGCTTCGCTCGCTTCTCGCATACGAGATACGCGGGGTCGCGATCCATTGAAGACCTGTGTGAGTTGGCAGATGAGAACGATCAGATGCATGTTGGAGTCCATGATATGAGACCTTTGCAGACTCCCATCTGACCAACGTTGCCGTGGCAAAGACGGCGCCGGATTACGATCCCGAGCGAGGGCTCAAATGGTCGCTGTTTCGCCTGAGGCGCTATCTCACTTGTTGCCACGGCAGAGACGAAGTCAGGGATGCCATTGCAGTCCTTGTACGCGGGACATTGCTGTCAGTTGATCTGTCTATAGGTGTCCGAGCTGTTCAGCCGAATCGGTCGGCTGCTGCTGGCCAGTCTGCGTATGGTGTCTGGGTATATGGTGCAGGAGAGGGGCGGCCACTGCTTCTCCCTCTACGGCTACGACGTTCTGGTGGAGGAGGGACTGAGGCCCTGGCTGCTGGAGGTCAACGCCTCCCCATCACTCAGCGCCACCTCTACAGATGACTTCGACATGAAGTGGAGGGTACTCGACGACCTTCTCGACGTCCTAGACCTCAAGAAGAGGTACGGCAGTGCACTACCCACAATCTCACTTAGAGAGGCTTAACGAGTCCCTTCTTTGAGTGTGATTTTGCAAAGCGGATATTTGCACTGACGATGAAATTGCTCTTGACTTATACATGACGTTGTTGAAACATGTCGGCGTCGGATTGAAGGCTCCAAATAGACGCTCGTAGGCCATTGAATGTACGGAGCCTTCAGTCTGACGTTCTTACTCAATTCCTTCTCTTCCATCCAAAGGAGGAGCGGCAACGAGCGGCGAGTGGGCGGCTTCGACCTCTTCGTCGACGGCGGGGATGTTGTCAAAACAACGATTTCGCACGGGATGACAACGAGCAGAGACCGGGATTGCTTCAAGAAGTCTCCCAACGTCAGACTGGGTGGGGTCAGTCGACAAGTATTGGTTGCTCGCTTGGCATGTCAGCGGGTGAGAATCAGTCACTGTTTCAGGCCAGCCATATCCGGCCAAGACAGTCCGCAGTCAGTTCCGCAGCGTCGCTGCTGCGAAAGTGAAACAGCCTGACGAGGAAGGAGCTGTTGTCAAGGTCACTCAACAGGCTAGAGATGCCACGCTATAATGTCAACCGTCTCACCAGCCACATAATAGCCCTAGCACGAAAGACGACTGACATTATTCAACTGCCAAAGAATAGGAATTGCTCTCTTTTATGACGGCCTAAAACATACATAAACACGTCATACAAATGTACGCAGCCTACTCGCTGTGGCGCGCCGTTGGATGTGAATTATTGCACTTCAGCAATTGTTGTCCAGAAGATATTGTGTTCTCGAGACCTCAGAACCAGTCGTCGACGCAATCTCGCAGCCTCGCTGTCGTCGGTTCCAAAAAACCTGCGCTCTTTTGTTCAAAATGCAGCCATTCATTCTGATCACCGCACCACAGTGGCGCGAGCGCTGCTGCTCTCCCACGCTGCCACTTCACGTCACAGCGAGCAGTTAGCTACGCTACGGGATCGGCTTTCCTTCGCTTTCGCGTGTAAACTATCAGGAGTGCGGCAACGCGCTGCTCGAAGCAATAAATCATACCACCGCGCGCTCCCATTGCCCACCACGTCATGATGACTTCCCTGATTCCGACGCTTTCAATCGTCTTCGCAGCAGCTCTGCTCCACTTCGCCGATGGGACGCATTGCGTCAGGACGTCAGTCGGCGTCACTGGGGAAGACGTCGCCGTCCACCTGCTCACTTCGCGGCTCGATGGAGTGGTCGCCCCCCGCTCCTATCAGCTGACTGTTCGGCCCTACTTTCCGGAAGGCAGAGCGCGCTATGACGCCGCGAAAAACATGACGTTCGACGCCAGCAGCGTCATGAACGGAGTGGTGCTGCGTCCCACGCGAAGCGTCACCCTCCACTACCGTAATCTCAGCGTGGCGTCCATTTGCTTTCAAGTGGACAACGCGACGGCTACTGCAAACGAAATTGAAATCGAGGAAGTCTTAGATTTTGCAGAGAAGAACCAGCTTACGCTCCGACTGAATCAGGAGCTCGCGAGAGATACCCACTTCAGCGTGTCGTTCAACTACACTGGAACTATCGGAAGCGTCAACAAAGGAGGCCTGTTTTGGACAACCTACACAACACCGGAGGGTGAAAGGTACGTTACCTGTCGCGTTAGCTGCAGTGTATGTTGCGCAAGTGTTTCACGGACTGAACAAATGGCTGACGACTAGCGTTGTCAGTAGTGTCAGCCTTTTCTCGCGCAATGTAAGCACGACGCGCTCTTACAGATTCATGTTGGCGACCCACTTTGAGACGCCCGCCTACCGAACAGCCAGGTCGCTGTTTCCCTGTCTGGACGATCCCGAGTTCAAGGCTGTCTTTGGCCTCTCTCTGATCCATTCTGACGACTTGGTCGCCGTTTCAAATATGCCTGTCCTGGAGCGACGCACGTGGTTTGCTTTCTCGCTGTTGAATACCTAACCTTTTCTTCGAGCAGTCGCGCATCGCACATTCAGCGACGGACACTGGGCCAGAACAACCTTTGAAACCTCTCCAGTGATGTCGACGTATCTACTGGGTTTCGGCCTCGGCCACTTGAAGAGGCGAGAGCTCAAAAGCGAGACGGGAACCACGGCAGGTTTTCAATTGTCCATCACAAACGAGTGCTGCGAATTGCTAATTTCACGGCCTTGCAGTCGTGCACTTTAGCTGGGCCTTTACACTTGGGAGGAAGTGTTGCCGTTCGCGAACGAGTCTTTAGAGAAGGCAGTCGCAGCGCTCGACCAATTCAGGGCCTACTTCAACACTTCTTTCGTCGTGCCGAAAATGGGTTGATGACAGAAGTTTGAGAATACTTAGTTAGTCTGACTCGTTGCAACCACAGCGTTTCATTCCTTGCAGACTTCTTGGTGGTTCCAAAGTATCCCATAGGGGCCATGGAACATTGGGGTTTGATCGTCTCCCAGTTGGACTCGTTCTTCGTGGTTCCAGAGTTTATGCCCTCTTACAACTACGGTGCTTACAGAGTCAACGTCCACGAAATCATACATCAGGCGAGTGGCGGTAACTCTGCTGATGCACCGCCCACTAGATATAGTGTTGACCAGAGCATACTTTAGTGGCTGGGCAACCAGATGACAATGCGTTGGTGGTCTGACGGCTGGCTCAAGGAGGGTCTAACTTCCCATCTCCAGTACGAGGGAATGCGCGCGCTGTTTCCCCAGCAGAAAGATCGCATGGCAAGGCGGCAGTTGGTACCTAGGTACACTTCCAGATTGAGGACGACAAGTGACGTGTTTGCGTCTCCATCCGACAGGCGTCGCTGTCGCTTCTGTCCAACGTGGAGTATGCGCGCGTCGTGGACGCCCATCCCCTCCTGTCCCATCCCTTACACGCGCCCAACGAGGTCAAAATGGACGCCATCACTTACAGGAAGGTGAAGTGTGTATGTAGTGCTGTGAGTAGAGTAGTTCCATTGAGTTACCTACACATTGTTTAATCCCTTTTAGGGAGCTGCCCTTATTCGAATGCTGAAACATCTGCTGGGCGCGCAAAACGTTCGCCGAGGAATATCTGTGTGTTTTGAAAATCTTGGGAAGATTCTGTTAGTGTAGAGATCGTAGTATGGACGAGGAATATTTTCAGTTGCTGGTCAAGCGCCACGCTTTCGGCCTGGCCGACCGTACCGACTTCGGAGCCGATTTTGACGCCGCCCTCTCGGTGTGTATTGTTGGTAATTTCCACGTACCACGGAAGTGGTTTGCCAGCGTCTTTGTACTCATTGACATTTATGCAAGACACCCATGTGAAACGATTGGCGTACAGGGCACCAGGCTCCTCACCGATTGGTGCGGCAAGAACTTCAGTGTAGCCCGATTTGCTGAACCGTGGATCATGCAAGCGGGCTTCCCAGTAGTTGAAGTGTCAAAGCTGGGGCCTGGTCGCTTTCGCCTGAGGCAAACTCCAATCTCCAGCTACACCAAGTCTAGAACCTATGCGGCAGGCAGCGGCTGGCCTGTGCCCTTGTTCTACATTAGCAGCGAAACGAATGGCACAATTCAGCTGCTTTGGCTCTCTCACAATTCAACGTCGGGTATGCCACGCAACTCTAAACACAGTATACCATACTCCCCTTGAGGTGGGCCGCATAATGGCTGCAATCAATTTTTTTGTGCAGGCTGCACCTCGCGTGATGTTGCAATCACCGCTGATTGGCTGATCGGAAACGTTGGCGGCCGCTCATTCGTTCGAGTAACCTATGACAATGCCAGCTGGAGCTCACTGATTGCGGCATTGAGAAGGGACCCTGAGGTAACAAGACTCATTCTGATGTTGTCACGCTTTGCGTACATATGTAGGTGTATACTTCTTTCAGGTAGTGGACCCGTGGACCAAGGCAATGCTACTCCTTGACATCAACTTCCTGACAAGGTAGCGATTCAGATGCATACACAAGTGGCTATCTATGAAGCCCGACGTCAGACTGGTCGATTGTGAATCCCTCTTCGAATACAGTGCCGGCCGACTGAACTACTCCCGATACCTGGAGATGGTGGAACTGACCCTCACCTCGAACGTCAGCACTTCGGCGCTGAAGCCAGTGATGGAAGATGTGCTGAAGACTATGCCGTGGCGATTCGTCCGCCTGCCGGAGTTTACGATCGTGCGCCACTGGGCGACTTACTTGCTGGGTGGCCACTATGAGAGGTTTCACTGGGAAGATAACGTGAAGGAGAACTGGGACAAGCGGTAGTCGTCATCTGAGTATGATTTGTGACACCGAGTTGTGGTTGCAAATACACAACCTCCAGGGCATTCGACAGTGACGTTCTCCACCATTCCTGCCGTTTTGAAGTGGGAGATTGTGTCACGATGGCGGCAGAGCTTTTCCACGAGAAACTCCTGAAGCCCTGCAAAGCGGCAGCCGCTGGCACAGCTTACTGCTCCCAGTGCGCTCAACAGAGAAGCTTTTGGCCTGACGAAAGCTGGAACATCGTTCTACCATTATTTGGCGCAGGGTACCCCAGGAGTACCGAAGAGCCGTCTACTACAGCGGTGGGAGAAGGGCCAATTTGTCAACTTGGGTGGAGCTATGCCAGCGCTACGAAGAGAACCAGCGGGTGGTCGCCGCTGGAGGCGTCGGCTACTTCCTTGGGCACGAACAGGACGCTATTCGATACGCGCTGGCCGTTTCGGCGAACAGTGAAATTATAGACCGGTAAATTTTGAAACGGGTTTCAGCTTGCGAGTAATATATCGAAGTCCTGGTGGACACAGTAGGGGTGCAGGAGCAGTAACAGTAACAGTGGCATGCAAATGCAGGTACCGTACGTAATGGGGTTGGGTAGCGTAGGTCAAGAGGAGAGGAGCGAAGGGGCAAAGTTTGTGGCATTGTAGTCGAGATTTTCCGCCAGTTTCAACTTTCCCGCCAGATACCTGGACATGGCCACCGATCCGACGGACCCAACCGCTCCGTGGCTGGACTACCTGAGGTGGAACCCTGCAGCGCCAGAGGCCATGTGGTCTTATCTGTGGCGGCTGAACGGCTCGGCCAATGGTACTGCCCATCCGTTGCTGAACACCACGCGGGCAGACCACGTGGCCACGTTCAGACGTTTCGTCGACTCGATGACCAGTCACTGGCACAGTCGGGAGGACGCTGAACGGGTTAGGCAAGATTGTGCCACTGTATGAAATGGACACGACAAGCACAAAAGCCTTCTCTTCTTAATTCAAGATCCGCCTCGTAAAGGAGTCGTTTGCGCTGACTCTAGAGGACCGATGGGCACTGGATTCGGCCATAAGAAAGGTTGAACGCAACCGAGATTGGCTGCGGCGTCACGGCGACGAGATTCTCAGCTGGATCTGCGCCAGAAGTCAACTGGGCAGTTCCAGAAATGGTGACTTTCACGGGGCAGAAGTACAGAACAGTTACATAACGTGAGTGAAGCTCTGAGTATCTAAATAAGTATCGTGTTCTAGGTACTTCTCAAGAGGAGTTCGCAACTGCGTGTCGCCAACGACAGAGCTTTCTCTCGGAAACATCGACAACGTCAACGACGCTGAGTTGAGACGAACAGCCATGATGTTGCACTGTTTGTCGTCGAGTGGAATACCAATGATGGGTTTTGACTTGCTGTGAGAAAAGTGCAGAAAAGACCTCACGTTTTTGGGCCGCTGGGACTTCAACGCGAATATTTCTCCAAGCGTTTTCGGTAGCATTACTTCATTTGAGGCACTAAGTGACGTCCAAAGCTTGTTACAGCCAATGTCAGATTATCACTGAAAAGGCCACGCGTGTTGTTTTAGTTGAATTTTTCAAATTGCTGCGACCAGTATTGGGCGATCTGCGCATTAGAAAGCCTCTGACCATTCCACCATTGACACAAGCACCTGAACACGCCAAGCCAGAGATGTTTCACTAACCCAGTAACCACTTACATCGATTTCAACTTGTATCCACTTCGACTACTCAGCCTCTGAGTTGTTCTCGTCATGCTTCCTCGAGTCTGCTCCAGAAGTGGGCGTCCTCCAGGTGGAAGTAGTGCTTCGCCATCATCTTAGGTGGGACGTCGATGCGCATGTAATTGGCCCCATCCCTCACGTCCACCGGCAGCCACGTGGTGTTCGCCCTGGAGAGGGATACGGTACTGTTGCATCAGTGAGACAAGGGGGGCGCGCGCCCATCCGCAAGGTGGTTGGACTATACTGACAGACTAACAGCCGGAGTTCGCTAAGTTGGTCCTAAGTGACTCCAGATAGGTGAAGCTATGGGCGACCCACAGTCTCAGTGAGAGGGTGAACCCTTAGAGATCGAATTTAACTCATACCGTTGAGGCTTTGCCGCCTCCACGTAGGCTCCCGGCTGGTCAACCGCCTGCGAGCCTCATTGCTGAGTAGGCTACTGCTGAGCTGATGATCAATCATGAATTAGCGTAACATTTGGTACAAGTCTTGAAGGATTTTCCTCAGCGTAAACACTGCTCTTTGTCTAGCTATTGTAGCCACCTGTAAGGCTCTGGCATGAGTGGGACTCCAGTCTTGGCAAAGGTGGACAGCACCTCAGACCAAATGGACTTGATGACTGCGTCGTCTCCCTTGTCGATGTCGAACCAGTAGGGATTGACGGGACCCGGCTTGTCAGAGGGCCACCGCTCGATGTACATCAGCTCGAGGCAGTTGAAGGAGCCGACGGCGCGCCACCACGGGTCGTCCTGGAAGCGTTTCGGTGAAAGAAGGTAAGAAAGCGACGCGCGTTATTGAATGTTCTACAGCGCGCTGAGGAGAAGATTGTACCATGCGAACCTGCCCTCCCACTGCACACGTAAGAGCGCCAACCACATGGAAAGAATGAGGTCTCCCTCCCCCCCCCCCCCGCCCCCGCACCCCCCCCCCACCCCCCACTCTCATGCGATTGGGGGGAGGGGGGGGGGGTGAATATGCTTACTGCCTCCTCCCACACACACACATACCTGCTGCACTGGTCGCACGATATGCCAACGACATGTACAATATGTATGTGACGTCATATTGTGGAACATCGTTACGAAGATCAGTCAAGTTCTCATACTTGCCTGCTCTCTGAGGAAGTCGAAGGAGTAGTAGAAGACTTGTCGATTGCCGTTCCTCAGGTAGAAGTCGACGTCCCACCTCTGCGGACCGAAGGCGGTGAAGGAGGAGCCCAGGCGAAGCGCCTGCTCGTACCAGTAGAACTCGGACGGCCTGAACGAAAGAAACACGTAACTCGATTGAGTATACAGTAATCCTAGGCTCAGCCTTCAGCAGGACGCAGGACCTCGGGATTGTTGAATATACGCAGTGGCTGCTATTTAACACCTTACTGAAACGTTTGCAGAGGCCTTACACGCACTCTTGCTCATAGGTACCTAGTGTGAGCTACACATATGCTAGCTGTTGTATTCGTCGCCGAAACGTCGTCCGACATTTGAGATAAATCCAAAACTCCTACACAGTGTTGCCAAGTAGCCAAAATCTACCTGGATCCTTTCGGAGGCGGCTGGAGAAACCTGCTGAGGCAGGCGTCTCTCACTTGCTGCACTCGTGCGCCAAACTTTGTCCTTGTGACTTTTTCTTGGCACAGCTGGCGCACCATCTCTGGCCGATTCAACTTGTCCATATCCAGCAGCTTCTCTCCCGCGTTGAAGCTGGGCACGATGACCAGATCCCAGGCGAAGTCGTCGTTCGACGCGCCGTACTGCAAATGGTCATGAATGACACTTGGTTGAAGTGGACCAGTAGCGCAGCAGGTGGTCGTGTTGTCCTCACAAAGACTGGGACGTTGGGTCGCCGTCTGGCCAACTCTGGCACCGTTGCAGGCCAGGCTCCATTGGGACCGTCCTCAGGAATGGGATGCCAGTACTTGTCGCCGTAGTGCTCTGGCACCATGGCGTCGATGACTTGCTGCTCCGTCAACCCCTTCAGACACGCCACGATCTTGTCGAATTTCCCTGAAGCAAGCTGTCAGGCCACCATGAAACCGCTGGCAAACGTCCAGTGGGGGAGCTGGTTATGAAAGGATTATGAAAATTGAAGGACGCCACTTGTTTCTTCAGTGCGAGTTTACGTCGCACACTTCAACATGTAGGCTTCGAATCTGCAGTTTTGACGCTATTGTAAGGTAGTAAAGCGTGTCAACATGAGCATAATAGATGGCCAGCGTTCATAACGCATGTTCCATTCGAATTTCCGGCTTGAGTGCAGACCATAGTCAACGCTCAGTCTATTGAAGGTAGTTACGCTCACCCCTTACTGGAGAGGTAGGGGGATTTGGGGATGAACGGAAGGAGAAATTCATTGGCATTTGTGGATGGCGTGCTCTGCGCAATAAACTTTTTTACCCAAACAGAGAAGGCTCTGACGACGGCGCCGATTGAGCGTCGAAAGCTCAACCAAAGTTTATTGCGCAGAGCACGCCATCCACAAATGCCAATGAATACATCATCCTGCGCAGAAGGCTTTCTCAAATCTATGGAAGGAGAAACGATAGTTGTGAGTGGTCTGATATTGGAGGTTACGGTGAGCGACTGCAACTTCATCTCAGAGCCCGAACCAACCCCCGTCCCACTCCTCAGCTGTGGCGCAGATTTAGATTGTCGCGGAACCCAGAGAGTGGATCAATCGCTCGACCGACGCCTCGGCATATTCATCGTAGTTGTCTTCACTGGAACTTTGTCCGGATCGAAAACAGGCAGAGGGAACAAGTTAGACAGCGTACGCACAGTCCCGCCCATACATGAGGAAGTATGGTGAGAACTTCGTCGACCGATGAACTGCATACCTATAAGCCAACAAGGCAGCGGGCAACAACTCGTCCCAACCAAAAGATGATTTGTACTCGTTGTGCCGCTTGAGCAAAATCCGTTCCAGCGTCTTCTGGATTCGCTCAACTCCACCCTGTGACCTCGGAATGGTCAAAAATCTGAACTTGTCAGAATGTTGTGTTGCTGACAATAGGTCTGAACGTCTCGTCCTTCTAAGAGATTCTTCGCCCTATCCGAATGGAACAGCGTTGGGAACCCGTGTCTAGCAACAACCAACTCCGCCAATGCCCGACAAACCTCTTTCCCCGTAGGCTCTTTCTTGAAGGGCATAACTTCAGGCCAACGAGTGAACGTATCCATGAACACCAGGACACACGTGAACCCGTTCTTAGACTTTGGCACCTTGGCAATGTCCAACTCCACCCGATCGAAAGGCCGATAAATGTCAATGGGACGCAAGGGCGGCTCGATCTTTGGAGCGTCGTTATACAGGTTGCACTCGTGACACAAGTACCCAAAAGCGATACAGTCGGCCCGAATCCCCGGCCACCAGACCCGATCCTTCAGAAGCGCGAAAACCCGCTCACCATGGAAATGGCCATGGAACTTGTGCACGGCCTTCAAGAGCGACAATCTCAACCCGAAGGGAACCACTGGAACAATGCGAGACCCTAACCGACGACACAGCAACGATCCCATCACCACGAACTTGTGCGCCGCTATCAGAAGAGCCCTCTGTGCCGCCCGATCGTTAGGAACTCTATCTGATTCCAAATAGTGGAGTAACCGACCCGTCTCAGTGTCCTCCAACTGTTCCTGACGAAACCGTTCCGGCGTCAACGACAACAGATCCTGGCAGAAAGGAGCGAACACATGTGTCCGATACGCCGCAACCTCAATGGCAAAATCGGCATCCTCCAAATCCTCGCTGTCCTCATAGGTCATCAACGGAACCAATCTCGAGAGCGCGTCTGCAGCAGCATTGTCAGAAGCCGACTTGTGTCTCAGCTGGATATCATACTCCTGAAGCAGAACTGCTTCCTTATAGATATGTTGCGAGTTCTTGGGAGAGTGGACCATTGGAATGAGAGCTTGGCAGTCAGTATAGACTAGAGTGGACCGGCCATCGATGTAGTATCGGAAGTGACGTACAGCCCACAACAAAGCCATCGCTTCCAACCGAGTAGCCCCATACTTGCTCTGAGGACCCGACGTCCGTTTCGAAGCGAACGCTATCGGTTGTTCCTTGCCCTCCTCGTTCTTCTGAACCAGACAAGCCCCGAATCCCTGACTGGAAGCGTCGACATAGATGATGAACGGTTCTTCAAAGCGCGGATGGACCAGAAGAACCGGTGGCGATGTGATCAGGTAACAAAGCCGTTCGAAGGCAAACTGCTCGTTCTCCGTCCACTGCCAATCGGATTCTTTCCGGAGGAGATCAGTCAAAGGCAACGCCACCAACGACAAGCCCTTCACAAAGTGACGGAAGAAGTTCAACAACCCCAAGACCTGCTGCAACTGGTGTCTATCTGTAGGCGGCTTCAGATTCTGAACCTTACTGACGTTCTTATCGCAAACCTGGATACCATTTGCTGAGATGGTATGACCGAGGTAATCGATAGACGTGCGGAACAGGAAACACTTCTTCGGCTTCACCTTCAGATGAGCTTTCTCGATCTCAGCGAATACCAACCCCAAGTGGTCAATTTGATCTTCCACAGACTCACTGTACAGGAGTAAGTCATCGACATACGCCTGTGCGAATTCGCCGATGTACTTCTGCAAGACAGTATTGATCAACCGACAAAAGGAAGCCCCTGCATTCACTAGCCCAAAAGGCATTGACGTGAAATGGAAAGCCCCCTGCGATGGAGTGATGAACGTCGTCAAATCCCGAGAAGCCTCATCCATCAAGATCTGCCAATACGCGCTCGAGAAATCCAGCGAACTGAAGATAGTCGCCCTTCTCAAACTTGTCAGAAGCTGTCTCTGATCCGGTGGCCCAAAAGTGTCAACCTTAGACATCCGATTCAAGATTCGGAAGTCAAGACAAAACCTAATCGACTTGTCCGGCTTCACCACCAGGACAATCGGAGAAGCCCAGTCGGATTGAGCAGGGGCAATGACTCCGAACTTGAGGTATTTCTCAATCTCCTTTTTGATGACCTCTTCCTGCGCCTGAGTCACCGATCGAGCCTCCTGCTTCACTGGCCTACTCCCGGGCAACAGCTCAATCTTGTGTTCCAAGACCTGAGTGCAACCAATGTCAAACTCCGAATGGGAGAATACCGTCTCTTTATACCGGTGCAGAATAGCATCCAATCGCTCATTCTGTCCACTAGTCAACAGAGACCGGCCAATCTTCAATCCCAACTGTTCCAGAGTCACATCCTTCTTGACGACCCCATCAGAGGTTACCCCTGCGTCGTACTGGCGACGGCGCTCCTCTGGAGTAATCATCTGCACCCCCTCTGGAGAAGAAACTCCCTCAACTGTCCCAGACACCACTGTGGCCAACTCCAGCAACAACTCATCCTCCTCTCTGGTGGGAACCAAGTCATTTTCCACCAGGAAACCCGAGAAACGGTCCGAATCCAGAAACGCTACCGTATCCTCATGATGAAGGTACAACCAGGTCTCCTTCACGGGTTTCACAAAATGAACCCTACTAGGCACCTCTATAGGACCCCGCTCAGCTGAATCACTCGACTCATCCCTCGTCAGTTTAGAAGATTCCTCAGGCCCCTTAGGATTGTCACTCCTCGATGGCATGAAGGTCGGCAATGGAGAACCCTCCAGGTCCATTAGGTAGATCCCGAACTTGCACAGCAAATCGTTCCCGATCAAGATGTCCAGACCCATGTCTTTCATGACAGTCGCCCGAACGTCAAAATGGAACTTCTCCCTATACAAGCCACTCAGGGTAATCCTACCCAGCGAATTCACGCTACCTCCTGAAGTACCAATGGGAGCCACCACCGGAGAGTACATCGCCGAGATGTTCAGTTCGGACTCTTTGTAAAAGGCCAGCAACTTATCTCTCACGGCTTCTGACACGCAAGTAGTAGTTGCTCCCGTATCAGCGATGGTAGCTAACTCGCCCCGACTCAAGAGCTCCACTGTCGGAATTTTCTCAGAAATGGGAGGCAACCCAAGGAAAGAGAACCCCCTAGGATAATAGAGGATAGGTCGCTTATCCGCCTGAACGCTAGGTTCTACCAATGACTTGGCAAACATCGCAGCATTCAACCGAATGTCACCCTCCATCTCAGGGAACCCCGAACCATCCTCTGCCGAATGCACCACTCTAGCACTGTTGTACCCAGGTGCATATCCTCCTCTACCATTTCCCTGACTCCCTCCTCTGAAGCTAGAACCTCTCCAGTTCCCACGAGA